>JAIFKG010001374.1:0-30013 GCA_020351975.1 Phyllosticta ampelicida
GGCGGGAAGGGCAAAAGAAAACACGCCCGGTTAGTTTGTCCCGATGTCGGTCTCGCAAGTGACAAGCTTGAAGAAAAGCCCCGTCCTGTCAATATTTGCCAGGAAGCTTGAATGCAAGAGAGATTGCCGTTTGCACTGCTCATGAGTCCCATGTCAAGCCGTGTCAAGACACGCACATGTCGGGTTACGGCACATGTGCCGGCAACCCACCCTCCTTTCCTTGCCCTATCCCCTGGCAGTATTTGCTCAATCCTACTCTCTCGAATCTGGCCTTTTGTGCCCCGGTCAGTGTCGCCTGTTCGGCCGTCTTCCGAATGGTAGATTGTATGGTTAATTGGCGCGCAAAGGTGTCATGTGAGAGCAGCGATACATGAGCACAAGGAGCAGACAGGACGAAGCGTCAACTTAGGGAATTCACCCAACGCACACAGTGTCGTGAGAGACCAAACCGCAGCCGTCGACATCAGCAAATCACGTGAGCGAAGGCGAGACAAGTAAGTAGGCATGAGTATTTGTTTGCCTACTTTCCAACCACCAGCAAAAGACGACGAAAAGGGCACAAGAGAGATAGAGAGAGCAGCAGCAGCAACAGCAGCAGAAAAGACTCAGACCATTACAGACCACTCGTACCTGGGGTATACATTGATTCCGTTCAACTTCCCCTTTTTGCCTGCCTCTGAACCCCCGTAAATTAAGAAAAGCGGTCCTACGGCCTTATCGTGCAGATCTAGAATCGTGACGATTTTTTTTTGATATCATCCGCTCGATCCGAATGACCACTACCACTACCTCTACCAACATTTTTGCAAGCGACCAGAAAAAGAAAAAAGGAAAGGGGAAAGGTAGATTATTAGCGAGAGTAGAGTGTAATTTTGTGCGAAGAAAAGACTCGCAAGACACAACCAAAGGAGAGGGAAACGAAAGCAAAAAAGGCAACATAAAAGCCGGTCTAGTGGGTATACGTCGAAGAACAACGAGAAGTGCGCCGAGCCAAGCCAAGCCGAAAAGCCCTGCCGTGGTGTAGTGTTAGGCGCAAGAATTAGTATTGCAATCGTCGAATGACTGATACAAGGGGATGGAAAGAGCGAATGAAGAGCAATTGAACGAAAGACAAGTCGCAGAACAAATAGAGAAACAATGGCCGTAAGCGGCCCATTTTGGACATTGACAAAGGAAATAGCTGAAGCGAGGGAGAATCGAAAACAATTGCAAGGAAACGGAAGGACGCATATCCTCTCCACACATGTAGCGTATCGTACGGCACGCGGCCGTCTTTCATTTGCGCAGGGACATGTTGATCCGAGCATGAGGTTGCACGTGGCAGGCGTGTGCTCCATCTTCGTGACAATTGCACTTAGACATGCCGTACCTACATCGTGAACCCGCTTCGCATAATGAAGAAACTCGCGTTGCATAATGTGGCGTGGCACGCGCTGGTCGTGTTGGGACTTATCGGTCAGCTCCGTCCGAGAGCGCCTCAGACCCTATGCTCCGTTTTTGGTGTAGCCGTGAGACATTCGGCAAGTGTCGTCCTGCACAAAATGTGACTCAGGCTGCGACTCCCGCCGTGTCTGGGCGCCACCGACGAAAAATAGGCCCCAAAATAATAAAGCCAAGGAAAAAGTAATGCGGATGGTAGTCCCCCTCCTTTTCTCATTTCAGAGCCACACTGTTTCACAGCCACCTGAACAGGCAGGTGGATGGTCGGTTGTACAAATGGTGGCTTGAAGAGTGAGAAAATGAGAGTGCCGCTTTGAGGCGTCTATCCAAGCTCTTGCTCATTGACTCATCAGCTTGGGTGCTCACGTCCGGCTGGGAGTTGACATAGTACAGACAATCACTTGGAACTAGTACAACATTATCCAGCGACCGGTGCAGCCAGAGTAGCAGGCGATGCTGCGGATGATGTTCTTGCTGACGAAGGTCTTGCAATCATTGGCCTTTTAGTGGGCACAGCCGTAGAGGGCCTCGCAGTCGCAGGCCTCGCGGTGGAGGGCCTGGTGAGATTGGCGAGTCCGAATACAAGCTTGTGCTCGTTTGCGCGAGAGGCTGATACTGCCTTGGCCCTCTTCTTGCGCGCCTTCCATTCGGCCTTGGCGACGCGCATCAGGAGATCCTCGTCCTTGACCGGAACCCAACTCGTGAGCGTCTTCATGGCGTTTTCGAAATCGGAATCCACGATGATGTCACGCGTGGCATCAATGAGCGCGGCGCTAGTCGCGTGGAGAACGTCCATGTCGGCGTGAAAGCTGTTCCCTGGATCGTTGGCGTTGGAAAGGTCGCCGAGAAGCATGAACACGTCCCAGACTCTGAGCTGGGCAGGAAACGGGAGCGAGTAGTTGAAAAGCGTTAGGTACCACCGGGTTCCATATGCCGTCGTGTGAATGCCATGTTCTTCCTGCTGTCGTGGTTAGCAGCAACCTCGGTGAAATAAGGATTGCCAGGCCTAAATTAACTTACCAACTTCTGGGCCACCTCTCCACCGCGAAGCCAACTCTTTTCGAAATCATTCAGAGCCTCCATCAGTCCTTCAAAACCAGACTCGTAAAGTCGACCAAGGCCTCTCAAAGTCCACATGCGAACCATCATCACAAAGCATCTCTCCTCGTCGTAGTAGCAGAGAAGCGTTGCGCAGAGAGCCGCCATACCCTGAACGTATCCCGTCTCTGGGAAATAAATGGCCATGGCGTGCAAGACGCGAAACATGAGCCTCTGGCCACCCCGGTAGCGGCGTCTGAACATGATGTGATGGCTGATTGTCCGGGGCACGTCAACGTCGATTTGCATGTCGTCAGCGCAGTCTTCCTCTTGGAGCTCGTAGTAGCTTTCGATAAGCTCTTCGTCTGACGCCTGTCCTGGGGTCTTCTTTGCGCTTGCGGAGAGAAACGCGTGCCACGCCGTCGACCGCCATCTGTCCGGAATCCCTTTCCACGTGCGCTCAATCAACTTGGGGTGCTTCGTGTCGAATTCGAACATCATGCCACCTCCAATGGCTGACCTGCCTACCATTCTGCCCATCTTGAGCCACTTTTCTTCCCGTTGCCATTCTTTGCGCTTCATCCTGGCTGCAGTCCGCCCACTCTCGTCCTGTTCTGCTATGGAATCAAGTCCGGGCGGAAGGGTCAGCATGTCGCTGGCTTCATCGACCAGCTTGCGTTCGCGGTTGTGGGGAAGCCTGTTGGCTGCAAGACGAAAGGGATTCGCTCGCATGGAGGCGGTGGTCTTGGTCGTCATGATGGACTCGGGTGGCCGCATTGATCGATTTGACGAAAAGCGCTTGCTGAATGTTGTCCGGGAAGACCTGGCGAATGAAGGTGTTCTGCGCAAGGTCCGCTTTCTTCTAGGAGAGTCCGAGGCAAGCTGTAGTTGTGTAGACACGCGTTGCAATCTTGGCGCCTCGAACGTGACCAACGAATCGCGCTGGTCTGGTGTGGCGACCTTCTTTGGGACGATGAACCCGTAGCGATCCACCTCTTGTCCCTCGATGTCCTCCCAGTCCTCAATGCCACCAGCAGCTTCGTGTGGTTCCTTTGAAACGGCACTCCTAGGCCTAATGCTGCTCACAGCACTGAATGCGCGGGGCGCTTCACCGTTCCGCGATCTGGCGATGCTGAGGGCGTCTCCGTCTCGAGCTGTTGAGACAGGGCTCTCCTTGACAACTGAATCCTCGGTTCTGTCAACGGGCTGGTCCATGACCCATTCTGCGGCTCTCTCGTCGCCATATTCGTACATGGACCTGACCTTTTTGGACAGCATTGTCTCGTCAGTTGAGAGCGCGCGGGCTCCCGAGATGTCCCTCCGAGCAGTCAAGTTTCTGGGCCTTGTGCACGACGCAGCCGACGATGTTGGTACCGAGGAGGATGGTTGAGTAGCAGCGTCGGTTCTGGGGCTGGCTGGACTCGGCAGTCGGGCAGGCGGTCCTGATAGTGGCGAAGCGGGCTCTGACGGCGCATTTCGTTCGAGCTGAGTACCCCTCTCGGAAGCGACCTGTTCAATCTCCTGCTTTGTCTCTTGATGATGATCGACCCCTTGGCCAAGCTGTCGCGTGCCATCAGGTGATCCGTCCTTGGACTCTTTGGTGGTGCTATTTTGGTCTCTCATTCTTTTCCCGTTTAAAAGAAGGGTCCCTCGTTTTGAGAACTGGATCCGGCTGTCCGACAGCTCGTCGAAGCCGCCGCTTGGGATGTCGGTTTCGATACTCTGGCAGCGACTGTGGCTTCTCGACGTATGGGCATTGCTCGTCGTGGAAGAGCGGCGCGACTCGTCTTCTTGGACGACAATGGTGGGCAGGCTCGGTACTCCTGGGCGACTGACGTCACAGTCGTCGGCGGGCCTCACGGCAGAGGCAGCAAAGCCTGAATCGCGCTTGGCGGTGTTGTCGACCGGGGTGGAGTCGCGCGGGTTGAATGGCGCAGGCCTAGGTCCTGGGGAGGCGCGACGACGCGAATGGACCCAGGAGCGCGAGGACGAGGGACGCTTTGGAGGAGAGGTGGGAGGTGAGGGCAGATCAGTGTTGTTCAGGTTGGTGAGGTGCGCGAGAGACATGGAAGCGGGCGGCTGGGCCTGAGGGGCGGCCCCATTTTGCATGGCGGCGCGGGCCTTGGAGCGTGATGAAACACGATAGATTGATAGATTGCGGGGGTGGGAGGCGGGCGTCGACGAGGTTCCGGAGCAGAGCGCTTTGTCTAGTTGGAGGACGGGGTGGAGCGCGGGTGCAGGTGTAGATGTAGGGACTGAGCAATGACAGCAGGCAGCATGGTGTTGTAGGAGGTGGATGGGATAAGGGGGGGCCGGCCGGGTTGACGTCTGGCTGCAGTGCGGTGGTGAAGGTAGAGGCTGGGGAGGGTCTTAGTGGGTCGTGAACTCGGAGATTGGCCTGAGCAACCGCTCCCCTGCCACGCCAACCAACGCCAGCGGACAGAGGCGCTTGGAAGGAACAAAAAAAACCCGCCCAGCAAGCCAGCCAGCCAGCCAGCCAGCCCAGGCTGCTCAGCTTGTCAAACGGCCGGCTTCGAGTTGTCTGATGGGGCGCTGCCGGCACTCAATGCAATCCATCATGACACGCTTGCAGTGACAGTGGCAGTGACAGTAACAGTAACAGTGACAGTGACAGTGGCAGTGCCAGTGCCAGCTGACCCTGCCCTGCCCTTAAGCGGTGCCCAGTGCCTGAGGCGGTGCCCCTGGCAGGACACAGATCAGATCTGCAGCAATTACGAATCGCCCCCGCCAGCGACTGGACGGCGCAGCGATGGCACGAAAGATCATTGCAGTCTCGAGATGGGTGATTGCGAGCAGAGACTGTCGAGCACCGTGCTGGTCAACGCGTGCCGCAAGTGAAACACCGGCCGGCACTTGCGTCTTGAAGCTGTGGCCAAAAATAACCGCTGCTAGAGCTTCGCAGAGCCCGCCGTTGGCGGCCACCTCGCCCGACGCAGGGCTGGCTGGGGAGGCGGCAGAGAGGACGGTATTGTGTGCTGTAACGGGCCGCAAAGGACCATTTAACCAGCCGCTAAGCCTCTTCTGTCGGGCCTAGTCCCACGGAGGTGGGATACAAGCCTTGGGCCAGATAAGCGAGGCTGACGGTGCCCCGGCATCCCTTTTTTACTGAAATTTACAGTCAGCGGCGGAAACATTCCGCTCCACTGATCGGCCGGCCATGTGGGGCGGGCCGCTCTACCATTGTTGCTCCCCCGCACTTTGACGGCAGCATGTATCTACTCCAGCCGTTGCCATTGTCGTAGCATCCATCTGTTTGACCCAATGGCTGCGCAAAAAGTTGCCCTCATCACCGCTGGCTCGGCTGGCCTTGGAGCACAAGTTGCCCGCGCGCTTGCCAGCGAGTTTCGAGTTGTACGCAAAATCGCCAACCAAATTTCCCGCCGAGCCACTGACGCCTAGGGCCCAAAGGTCATCAACTACGCCAACAATTCGTCCCGCGCCGTCGCGCTGCTCGAAGAGCTGCACAATATGCCCCTTTCAACTTCAGTTGCCGCCGCCCATGCTCGGACCCCGCGCTTCCACGCTATCCAAGCCGACGCCGGCGACAAGGCGGCGGTGCACGCCTTGGTCGACGAGGCGGTTCGGGTCATGGGCCGCTTGGACGTCGTCGTCTCCAACGTCGGATGGACTCGCGTGACCGACATCTTCAATTTCGACGAGGGCGTTGTCGACGAGGACTGGGACCGATGCTTCGTTTACAACGTCAAGACGCACATGTGGCTTGCACACGCGGCCAAAAAGCACCTTGAAGAATCCGAAGGCGCCTTCGTCTCGACGGCCAGCATTGCGGGCGTCAAGCCAAGCGGCAGCTCATTGGTCAGTCTGGTCTCGGCCATCACTCTATTTCGAGAGCACTGCTTTCCGTCTACCATCGAGACTTTGCCCTTTTTCCTCCTTCAACCAACCAGAAAAGGACGAAGAAAATAAGAGATCGGCCAGCGAGGCATCTCCAGACCCCCAAAAAGCAAGTATCTCGGACTAACATCAAGATCGACAGCCGTACGCCGTGACCAAGGCGGCGCAGATCCACCTTGTCAAAGCCCTCGCAGTCATCTGCGCCCCCAAAATCACCTTCAACTCCGTCTCGCCTGGTCTACTGATGACGGTAAGTGAAAAAGAAAGAAGCACAAGACGAACAACCAAGACCTGTCGACACCATTCTCAGCCCGGCCCCAAACTTTGCAATTCACGCCGTTGCCGTTGCGCGTTGGCCCCCATCGCTGCCCGTGTACCACCCGCCCGCACTGCCCCAGCCTCCATTCCACCCACCGTCTCACACGCCCCCATCGTCATCACCATCGTCATCATCGTCACCCTCACCATGCATCCCAACACACCGCCAGCTCACACACTATCTTCCCTCCCTCTCCAAACATCTCCTTCGCTGTTTCCCTCCTCTCTAACACGTCCGCTTGCTTTGTCCCTTTCAGGCCTAGCTAATCCCTCGCTTTCTCCGAAATCAGGAATGGGGCGCCAAGTTCTCGCCCGAGAAGATCCAAAAAAGCATCAACAACACCAAGCTTAAGCGCTTGGCCACCGTCGAGGACGTCGCCGAGCAGGTGCGTGTATTGGCCACCACCAAGAGCATGACGGGCCAGAATGTGGTCATAGATAGTGGGTTCAGCGTGTAGATAAAAAACTAGAGGAGAGGAGAGGGGAAAGGGCTTTGGGTGAGATCTGATAGACGAACACGTTGGACGAGACGAGGCGAGGTGAGATTTTTGCCGGCCGGTTCGTTTGTGGGTTATTTGGTGAATTGGGAGCTCTGGCTAGATGTGATGTGTGCCGCCACACATGGGAGCAATCATGTGTATACGGAAACCCTAAAAATCGTCAACTGGTCTTTTTCCAATCCATAAGCCGCGCTACTAGTCCTGCACAACCTGTTGCTACAGCTGCCGCCTGGGTTCTCTCCGATCCCATCATGCCGAAAAACCGCTCTGCCCCGACGGCACATGATACGGGCCATATCCCGGCCTCGGAAACTTGGGGTTGCCATCATCATTCCAACCAAAACGCTGCGTGCGAATCGTGCGCGCATACCAGCCATTCGTCGGGTTGCGCATGCCATGATACACAATCCAATCCTCAGAACCATCAGGGCTCGTGGTGAAGCTCGCGTGGCCCACGCCAAACGCCTCTTCGGGGGCGTTTTGGTAGAAGACGCAGCCCTCTGTGCGCTTGCGCCAGTCGCCGACGTTCATGGGGTCGTCGCCGACGAGCTCGAGCTGCCCCAGGCAGTAGTTGCGGTTGTCGGAGCGGCCGCCGCTGTAGATGATAAACGTCTGCCCGGTTGAGGGGTTGGTGAGCTGCTGTGGCCCTTCATTGGTGGCCAGCCGGTCGTTCAAGCGCCGGCCGTACGGCGTCTTTTCCCAGTCGCTCGACGGCACGCTGAGGATTTGCCGCTGGCTAAAGTTGCTCGCGACGGTCCACGGATTCTCCATTTTGGTGATGCACAGATTGGCCGGCCACCCATCGTAGGCGCGTACCCAGCACGAGTAGATGTGATACAGCCCCGTGCTGTGCTGGAAATACGTACCGTCAATGGCGAATTGGTCGAACGTGTCGAGCTGCGACTTGAACGTGTACGTTGCCTCCCAGGGGTCGTCTCCCAGCCCTTCTAGCACGTACATGCGGTGATGGACCGCTGGGCACGACGAATCGCACAACATGTCGACTTCGGGCGGAGGCGAATCGGATCGCGGGTCCGCGGTGAAGATGACGTACCAACTTTTGTCTATTTGGTGCAGCTCAGGGGCCCAGAGATTAGTGCCTGGAGGCTCGCAGTCAGTCTTGTCATTTTCCTCCTTCCAACGCATTTGGACTTACTGTAATTTTGTCCTTCGGGTGGGTTGAAGATAAGCCTAGTTTCGGCGTCATTCCAGTCCGTCAGTCCGCGGCTGCGAAGGAGCGTGATATTGTCCGTGGTAGTATAGGTCATGTAGTAGTAGTCGTTGTAGCGGATGACCCATCTACTTGTAATCAGTCAATACCAATGATTGATTCTGCGCAAATACACACGGGTCGGCGCCGGTAGCGTTCAGAATTGGGTTCGTGTACGTGGTGGCATTAGTTGAGGAGGTATTGGTGTACTGACGAGACCTCAATTGCGACGAGGCGTCAAAGGCGCCCATGTACTGAGCAGCTACGCACGCCGCCAGGAGCGAAAGGAGAGTGAGCAGAGCCATAATGCCTTGGTTGTACCGCACACGTGCAATTCTGGGGAGAATGGACTCGCCATGGACAGCAGAGTGCAGGACGGCCGCAGCCATTGATTTATATGGGCCCTCATAATGGCGATGTCGTATAGAGGTCCACGAACAGATCGTGTTTAACCGGACTGGGAGATGGGTACAGGCTGGACATGCAAGCGGAACGTCGAAAAGCGTTGAACGTCTGGGACGAGCGAACAGGGAACAGGCAAAGAAGGCGGGGGGATCCATCAACCTGGTCCACCACCTACTTCCTTACTCGGCGTCCCAGCCAATCGCAGCTGCCCTCGCGCCACCCTAGAGCCTAGCTCCGGGTATTTCCTCCGTCAGCAACACTGCTGCTTAGGTGAACACTCTGGGTATCTACTGGGCTCCCATTCTGTACTGCTTGTGTTGGCATCCTTGCCCTATACCGTCCTTCGGCCACAGCCCTCACCACCATCCCGATGAACAACCAAGACTTTCGCAAGCTTGTCGGTCGCCCGTCCGTCGGTGGTCCGGGCACCAACAACAGCTCTTTGCCCAGCAGCAATGCCTCGCGCACGCCAGCCGGCTCCCTGGGCTCGCGCATGCGATCGAGCATTCCCATGACACCGTGAGTAGTGAGCTTCCCGCCGTGCCCTTCCTCTTTGGAGTCGTTGAGTCTGACATGCTTGGCCTCAGGCGCACAGTAACGGGCGGTTCCAGCATCGACTTTCAACGCCAACTCGCCGACCAACGCACAGGCTCGCAGCCTACCAAGAAATTCCGCTCCTCCGCCGCGCCCAAAGGCTCAAAGCTTGCTCAGGGATACACGGACCGCGCGCAGAATCGCGTCGACGATGAAGACGGTGGCGACGACCGCGCCAAACGCATCAAGGCCCTCGAGGAGAGCATGAAGCTTGGCCAGATAGATCAGGAGACCTTTGAGAAGCTGCGCGACCAAATTACTGGCGGAGACGTCAGCGCCACACATTTGGTAAAGGGTCTTGATCGCCAGCTGTTGGAACGCGTGAGGCGAGGCGAGGACGTCCTCGGTGTCGGCGGCGGCGGCAAACCTACACAAAAGGAGCCAAGCCCCGATGTTGACGACGAGCTTGAACATCTGGAAAAGCGCGAGGTGGCGCCCGTTTTCAGAGAAAAAACGGAGAAAAGGGGCGAGACGGCCCTTGCGGGAACCAAGCGCACACGAAATGAAATTTTGGCCGAGCTCAAGGCACAGCGACAGGCGGCCGCTGCTGCTAAGGCTGCAGCACAACCGCAGCTGGGTGCAAGATTCAAAAAGGTTGGCGCGCATCAGACAGAGACGTACCCAAGGATCGAAATAGACGAGCGCGGCAGGGAGGTCTTAATAACTTTGGACGAAGACGGGCACATCAAGAGAAAGATCAGGAAGATAAAGACAGAAGCAGAAGGCGAGGAGAAGGCTTCGACGAGTTTGCCCATGCCGGATCCCAAGGCCAAACCATTGGGCATGGAAGTACCGGAGCAGCCGAAACCAGAAGGAAAGGACGACGAAGACGACGACATTTTTGAAGGGGTGGGTGCTGAGTACGACCCTCTGGCTGGGCTAGACGATGATAACAGCTCGTCAGAGGAGGAGGAGGAAGGCGAAGTCACAGCACCAACAACATCAAAGTTACCGTCGGAAAATTCATCGGAAAATTCATCGGAAAATTCCCCTGATCCAGGAAAGCCGGATTCCACGTGCATGCCATGTCCCAAACCTGCAGCTCCAATTTCCATCCCCAAAACAAGCTACTTCGGCGACTCTTCATCCTCTGCGACTTCCAGCATACAAGCACCGTCCAACCCACTCACCGACCCGACTATCCTCGCCGCAATCCGCAAGGCCCAAGAAATCGACCCGGGTCGACTCAAAGCGGGCAACGAGGACTCAGGTTCCACCAAAGACCCCGCCGAAGAAGCACGGCTCCAAAAACGTGCCGCCATGCTTGCAGGGCAGGACCGCGACCTCGAGGACATGGACATGGGCTTTGGATCTAGCCGCTTTGATGATGCAGAAGATATGGAGGAAGAGGGTACCAGGATCAAGCTGTCAGAATGGAAGGGCATGGGCGGAGGCGATGATGATGACGATGATGCAAAGGAGAAGGGCGGTAAGAAGAGAAAGAGGGGCCCCAAGAAGAGGAAAGGTGATAAGCACAGTGCTGCCGACGTGCTGAAGGCCATAGAGCGCCAGAAGAGTGGTGGAAAGTAGGCTGGACGAGCCTTGGGGATCTTTGACTGTGGAATATACCCTACTTTGACGCTTTTGCCCATCTATCACGCTCCTACTTTTCTTGATTCAAATTGTTACTACTAGAAGCAGCCCAAACGTAGACAGTGCTGTAAACGGACTGGAAAATGAGCACCTTCGAAACGAGTGGACGATACCGGCTTGTCTGAACCGAATGAAATTCTGACATTGGAAAGTTAAGTCTATCTTAAAAACATTGTAGTATGAATTCCAGAACCTAATCTATATATAATATCCACAGGAAACCAAATAGCGCCGCATGCCCAAGAGGCTCAATCAAAACTTATTCGTCAACAAATCATTCAGAGACCGCTCTCCTTGAGAACGCTCTTGAACTTCTTCTGGAAACTCGAAACATGCGTCGTGATGAGATCAAGATGCGAACCTTCAACGAGATGGAACTGCACGCCGCCGCCAATGTACTTGTTCCACTCGCTCAGGCCCTCCATCCACTCCTCGAGGTTGAATCCAATCCACTCGGGCGGCTTGGCGTAAAAGACGTTCATGGCGGTCTTGGTGCGGCCCGACGGCTCATAGGGCTTCGCAATGACCTTGAGGCTGTAGTCGGTGGCAGTCCAGGCCTCCAACTGCGTCCTGGTCATACCCATCTCGGCAAGACGCGCTGGGTCGGACTTTTGCATGATGAAGTCGAGGGCGTCATCTTGCGGCATGTCGGTGAGAACGGGGCGCAGCGTGACGTTGGACTCTTCCTCGGAAATCAGGCCCAGCGAGTGCGACAGGAAGAGCAAGCTGCCGATCCAGTCGCGCGTGTTGATATGGTCGACGAAGCGCGGCTGCTGGTCAAACGCCGCCAAAAACTTCACTTCGCAACCCGCCGCCTCGAGCCCCTTGGCCACCTCGAATCCGACATTACCTCCGTAAGAGTAGCCGGCGATAGCGTATGGACCCTCTGGCTGCCTTTCCCGGATCGCGTCGACGTATATCGCCACCATTTCTTCGAACGATGTGAAGACCTCCTCGCCGTCGAGACCCCGCGCCCGCAGTCCGTATACACGCCTGTCGGTGATGTATGTGGCCAGCTTCATGAAGACGAGGACTTCGCCACCACCTGGGTGGACGCACCACAAAGGCGTGGCATCGCCGTTGGGCTGCAGAATGGTGACGGGGTCGTACTCGCCACCCTGTTGCTTCTCAATGGCCACCGCCAGCGTCTTGATGGTCGGGTTGGTCATGAAAACAGACACGGGGATCGACTTGGTGACGCCGAGGGCCTCCTCGAAGAAGTACTTGAGCTTCAGCAGCTCGACGGAGGTCACACCAAGGTCGAAAATGTCATCGTTGATGCCAAGCTCGCGGTCCGTTTGGAAGTAGCCGGTCAGCACGCGGTGAATGGTCTTCTCCGTCTCGCTGCTGGGCGCCTCGTAGAATTGCAACTTGTACTCCTTGATGCTCGTGTCGTTGGCCGTCTCGCACTCGAGAAACTGCCCGGCCTCAAACGACTTGCGCAGCTTGGCGCGCGACAGCTTGCCCAATGTCGACAGCTGCAGATGCGCGCGAGTCAGGGGAATCACGCGGTACGGTCGGACACTATAGTGCTGGAACACCATCTTCGTGATTTGCTCGGTGGTTTCGACACGCGCCACAATGTCATCCTCGGCATACGAAGGCAGATATACCACGACAACGACCTCGGTGTCGTGGCCCTTGGGCCGGTGAGGGAATACGGCAGTGAAGCCCGGAGTGAGCCCGCGGATGCGTCCGTCGTCCAAGTCCGTCTCCAGGTCCTGCGTAAAGTACTTGACGCCGTTGACATTGACGCTGTCCTTAGCGCGGCCCGTGAAGTTGAGGGCGCCCGTTGCGTCGAGGTACGCCATGTCGCCCGTCTGGAACCAGCCATTGACAATCGACTCGGCCGTCGCTTGCGGGTTGTTGTAATAGCCAGAGAAGACGACTGGTCCGCACACCTGCAAGAAGCCCTGCTCGTTGGGGCCAAGCTCTTCCCCTGTCTCTTGGTGTACGACGCGCATGTTGATGCCCGGAATGCAGTGGCCAAGCGATGCAAACTCGAGCTCGTTGGCGATATCGTACGACGGGCAGTGGTTGTTGTAGATGGATCCGGCGCACGTCTCAGTCATGCCGAAGCCGGGTCTGATGAAGTCGGCCGGCGCACCGAACTCCTTGAGCTGGAGGCTCAGCGCGTTGCAGGTATCGACGACGTTGGCCTCGCCTCCTGAGATAAGGGCGCGCAGCGCTGACAGGTCGAACTTTTCGTCGAGGCGGAACCCATCGGGCTGGAGGAGCGCGCGTCGAATGTTGGCGAGGAAGAAGTTGGGCGCAAACGTGTATGCCACCCGGTTCTTAGCCAGCAGCTTGAGGTACAAGAGAGGGTCTTTGATCATGTCGACGGTTGGGACTTGGACCTGTTCCGCAGCCAGGCTCATGGCATGCAGGTGGATCTCGGTCAGGTTTGCAACGTCTGGAAAGGTTAGCCCATCCGCCATTTGCGGGAAGTAGATGAAGCTTACGGTCGAATCCGATCCAGCTCAAAAATACATCTTCCGATTTGGTGTCGTGGTGTTGGCTCTTCCCCCGCATAGCCGTCAGAATCTGTGCATGGCGAAGCATGACGGCCTTTGAGTTGCCAGTGCTTCCCGACGTGAGCATCAGCCCAGCGAGATCGTCGCCATTCTTGAGGAGACCCGTTGCCTCCAACTTAACACCCTCGACAGCAAACTTGCTCAACTCTTCCACAGGCCTCAGCTTGAGGTAGTCAAGGCCGCAAAAGTCGTCGATCAACCGCGAAGACGTCAGCACGAGCGGGTCCAGCAGCGTGTGCAAGTGATCGAGATGCCTCTTTCGTGCGTCGATGTCAGAAACAAGGGGTGTCGAAATAGCCGGAACATATCCTGAGAGTACCACGGCCCAGTACCAGGTAATGTTGTCGTAATGGTTGTCGAAGTGGAGCAGGAACCTGGTTTCTTTGGGAGCGCCTAGGCTGAGGACGGCGGATGACAGTTGCTGCGCTATCTCGAGCAGTTGCCGGTATGTGACGTGCTTCGATCCTGTGGCAGACTCGAACAGGATACCCCGGTTGGCGGGATACTCTGCAGCCTTGACGAGAAGTTCGGAGAGGTTTTTGGCCGACATTTTGGAGTGGTTCTTGGACGGTTTGAGCGTCTGCTGAGACAAGCGTACTAAGTCCAGCCTATTAATCTATTTCACAGCCCCGTCAACCCATTGCTGCCGGGGAGCGATGTCACTCGATTATTTCGAGCGGACATCGGGCTGGAAAGCACGTGTTGCGCCTCGGTGTATTGATAGATACTCGTGTGCGACTCGCCTGAAGGTGTTGAGGTGGATCTCTACTAGGAGGGGATCCACAACACCATTGCACCAATTTACGGCTATCATAACCCAGATAGGAAGAAGCACGTTGAAAGATGAGTGCACTGGATAATGCTATAGCGTCGTCCTTCGCAATAAATGTCGCTGTAGAATCCTAGTACTTGGCGAATCATGGCCTCGAAGCTGGCCATTACTATCTAAGACGCCTCTTTGACCCTAAGAACAGGACAACAGCAAGACAGCAACTTTTCTACGGGTCTCCACAACACCCAAAGTAACCAGTCATTGATACACTCAGCACGGCTAGAGCAACAAGACAGAAAACTACCGACTGTCACACCATTATCCCACCGCGAGCATTTTCTCGGTCCAAACGAAGGGCTGCCTGGAAACTACGCTCTTCGATCAGGATACATCACGGTGACCTGGAACTAGCCCGTGGATAACCGAAAAGCGACAAAATAATCCTCCAGGCCTCTCTCGCGTGCGAATCCTGCGTCTATCACGATTTCTCCGCGTCAAGGCTGCTCCCCGCGGATCTCTCGTTTGCGGGAATCTGCCGACGGTATGCTCGGAAGCCGAACCCTACAGGACCGTTGATGGACGGCTCGACAAGGGTGACAGATTTTGCCACGGAGGTCTCGAACACCGAAATATTCTTGCCTCTCGATCGATGTGCTGCAATTTGTCGGATAGAAAGGTCTACTGAAGGTGTGGCTGCAGCGGGTTGCAGCTGTTGTAATAGAGCCGGCTAGACCAAGCTTTCGGCGGCTGCTTTTTTCGTCTGCCTTACAATCTCAATCACCAGTCCCATGTGATAGGGAATCAGCAAAGTGTCAAAGCAAAGAGTACATCCACGGGTAGCAAGGATAATGCCTCTCGGCGGCCGGCACCGCGACCCACTCGCATGGAATTATACTTCCCTGCACCTTAAAGGCACAAATTGACCGACGGCGTCCAACGACGTCAGTCTTTCTAGAGCGTCTGGCGGGTTCCAGCCAATCAGACTATTTCTTCCATACCCAAGTGGTGACTATAGAACAAGCTCAATCCCAGAAACTTGATGTTAAATCTTGGCACAAACGCTTCCAAGAGGTACTGATCGTTGGTGGCGCCCTTCATCGACATGGAATCCTTTAACAACACCGTTGAAGCCTATCTACAGCCGCAGGCGACTGACTCGCCGGTGCCATTTGTGACGCTCGGAGCCGTTAATAAGTCGGGTGCGTGTCTACTTTCGACGTTACCGTGGAAGCCACAGGCTGAGTTGTTGGGATAGGGTCCTTTTACTACGAGAAGTTCTTCGGCCAAGACTGCCAAACGGGCGCCGGGCCGCAGGCCTCTGACTCTGTTCACTGGGTGGCGTCATGCTCGAAACTCGTCACCACCATCGCGGCTCTGCAGTGTGTTGAGAAGGGTCTACTGAGTCTTGATGGCGACATTGGAGACATTCTTCCCGAGTGGAAGAACCCAAAGATTTTGACTGGGTTCGAGGAAAATGGCGAGCCCATTCTCAAACCGGCACAAAGCCATATTTCCCTCCGGTATAGTCTGACACTCCCTCTTAGCTGTTGCGTCTCACAGATGTTGTAGGCACATGCTGGCACGATCAAGCGGAATGGCGTATGCGTTCATGGATCCCCTGATGTCAAAGTACGAGCAGTGGCACGGCGCGAAGCCCAAGAGCAATCTGACAGTTGTACGAGTCAGCACGTCGCCTGAGATCAAACAATCCACTGATAGAGACTCCAGAGAGATTCCTATGATGAGATCCTTATCTATGAGCCCGGAACACGATGGAGATATTCGCCAGAAGCCGAATATGTCGGCCTGCTGGTTCGTCAAACTTGATCAAGTATATCTCGCAGCGTTGTCGCTAACGCATCTACAGATCGAGGCTGTCAACGGCGGAATGAAGCTTGGCGAGTACATGCGTCTCAACATCTTTGAGCCGCTCGGCATTAAAGATATGACATTTCATCTTGAAGACCGCGAGGACTTGCGCAAGCGGCTGGCGCGCATGTGGCAGCGCGCGCCCGATGGCGGCCTGCAGATGCGCAACGACTGGTTCATGCCAGACCCGGTCGTCGACGACTTTGGCGGCACGGGACTTTACACGACGGCGCCTGAGTTGCTGAAGATTTACTCGGCGCTCCTCCGCGAAGATGGCACGTTGTTGAAGAAGGAGACGATTGCTCTCATGTTTACGCCGCACATTCCAGAGACGGCGCCCGACTTTGATGATGCGCGTAAGGCGCCTATCGTTATCCGCAACAGCGTCTTCAACACCATTCCCGACGACGCGGGCGTCAATTCGGGGCTTGGTGGCTTATTGAACACGACGCCTGTCCCTGGGCGGAGAGGTGCTCCTTCGCTGACTTGGTCGAGCATGTCAAACTGTTTTTGGGTGAGTTTTGTTCCCTGACTCTTTAGCTTATTCTTTCTGACGTGCTTTTTTCAGTGGATTGATAGGGAGAACGGGGTCGCGGGACTGTTCCTTACGCAGTTCATGCCGGGAGGAGATAAAAAGACGGTTGAGCTGCTGTCGAAATTCGAGGAGGCCGTCTACTCTGCCATAGGAACGAACTGAGGAGGGACATCAAGAATTGCGACTTGCGTCTCGCGTCTGTCGACGACCATGTTGGTGGAGCTGTAAGAGACTGTCCGACGCCTTGCGATAACGAATAAATGAATCGAAGAGAGACACACGTGTATGCGGGACGAAGGGCACAGCGACCGGTAGAGAGAGCTAGAGGGATGGACGGAATGGATGGAACCGAAGGGGGCCGGGCGCTACAAACCCACCATGTTCGGCCAGCAATCCATGCATGATATGCCAAGTCGTCCTTTCTCTTTCTTTGGTACCGCGTATGGCATGCAACCTGCTCAGACGGCCCCGCCTGTCGACACAAAGGATTGTTTGTGGGATGGGTGCGAGGGGTTGTGGCGACAAAGGACCGAAGCTCTCCGGACACTTAGAGTTGGTCTGGGCGAAGGAATTGGATGAGGCTCAGGACGGAAATGGGAGAATGGCATAAGAGATAAGACATGGTCCGAGCGCGATTTCATCTTCTGTCTAGCTCTTCGCGAGACTCTGCCTAACCAGACGGTCTTGTCTTGAAGTTCGATGGCAGTTCTGATTCCTGTTTGAAACGATTTCAGGACATCTTGAAAACAGTCAGTCGGTTGATATTGTTCTTGAATCGCTAATGGCAAAAAGGGGTCAAACAAATCGATGTGCTTTTGGACTCCTAGGAGCATAGCACAATCATTTTTGATATGAAGGTAGGTACTTGCACATCAGTCCCCTGCCGGGTTAATTGCCTCCAATCCTCCTGACCGGCCCCTTTATTTACAAATGGACTCTTCTGCCTTTCCAACATTGTATTTTTCGTGTATCGCCTATGTGTGTGTTCGGGCCTTGTGGGAATGCAGGACTGATGAAAAAGATTTGCAAAAGGATACATCGGCCGAGACTTGAACTCAGGACCTTCAGTGGTCTGACATGGGTTTATATCCCTCATGTTAGACTGACGTGATAACCAACTACACCACCGATGCTATTCATTGATAATAGTGTTACTCTTATAGTATATATTATTAAAATTTTGGGGTTAGACCAAAATTTGAAAATTTGGCTCTTCCTCATTCCCATTCACTGCTTATGGTGAGTTTTCGAGTTGATCCTAGTCTCTGGGTACTATCTCTTGGCCTTCAAAATGTATAATATACGAAAGTGTAAGAGCGACGTCACCTGATCAGTGCAAGAAAGATGCGGATCACAACAATAGAATGCAGCACAATATCAAGAGAAATTTCTATGATTTCGACTGCTGGGCTCTTATAATAATACTAGCTACCAATTCAGGTTGCAATCTGAGGTAGTGGGCAGAAAATCTAGGGCGATTGCGATTGATTGATTGATTGATTTTTGCTTTACGTCCTGGTGAAGTCGAAGACTATTCAGGACAGAACAGTTGCTTGCAATATTAGCCAAACGACCTTGCGCGCAACGTCCAGACTCTCTAAGGACCTGGCTACAGGTCTGCACAAGGGGATCTTTAAGAGTGGGTGGTTGGGAACAGTTGGCTATCATGCACCTGCTTCATGAGGCAGCCTGGGCCGTTGCGTATCGATGACGGGAAAACTACGCGTCTAGGACCATTCACCAACCAAGCGCAAATCTTCCTATTCAACAGCCACCACTGTACTCATTTTCGCTTTCAACCAGTCTCTGATAATTTTCAATTGAAGGAGCCGTCAAAATATGCCACTGGATCACTCTCCAAATCGTTGCCGGACTGTTGAGCTAGGCGCTCATCCGCTCGGCTGAGGACCTCCAATGACCTCTCGCAACCACGCGCCAATCCTGCGGCCCGCTCCGCTACCAACCACCTCCTTCTCCTCTAGGCATCACTCAATGCGCGTTCTAGACCCCGCATACTCCAGCGCGATGAAGTTGTCGCATCGTTCGATCGACTTCCGCAAGTCAACCACTCGAGCTCCGGATTGATGGTCAAAATTGATTGCTACGCATGCCAGAGCTCCAGGAACAACCCGAGTTGGAGACGACGCGGCTTCGTTTGCGCCGCTTATGCGTGGAGGATGCAGAAGATGTCCACTTGATCCGGTCGTGTCCCGAGGCCATGTTGTATTCGTAATTACCTCTGGTTGGCTACCAAGGAAACAAGCTAATCAAGTCGTAGTGGTAATGGCCCCGAAACGAGCATCGAACACACGCAAGGTTGGATCCGTGGCTGCCTGAGCCGTCCCGACGTTTACAACTTCGCCATAGAATTGCTTTCTCCACAAAATCACCTGGTCAACACTACAGACAAAAATGCCACCAGACGCAAAGTGATTGGCTTGGTAGGCGCAGTCGGGGCCCCAGAAATCGGCTACATGTTCCATCCCGATTTTTGGGGGCGCGGTCTGGCCACGGAGGCCCTCCAGGCGTTCATAAAACTCTACTGGCAGCGTTTCTGGTCCGAGTTTGACTTTGCTTCTGCTAGAATCGACCCGGACAATGGCCAAAGCAAACGGGTGTTGCTAAAATGTGGCTTTCACCTCGAGGACAGAAAGATCAAGAGCTTTGAGAATCCGAGTCTAGGCCTGAGGGATATTGAAATATATCGCCTGCAGCGCCCAGCAGCCGTGTTTCGATAGAGACAAATGTTGACAACGGAGACAGGGCGTTGTTTTTATGGACGATCCAGAACGTCTAGTTCAACTCGAGTAGCACGACAGAGAGTACAAATGGTGCGGAGTTTTCCACATGGCAAGCGGCAATTCTTCCACTTGGCGGAGCATGTGTCTCGAAACGTCGCTCCTCAGCGGTGAAGAAAACACGCCGGCCCGCCTGTGGCGCCAAATGGAGGCTCAAATCATGTGATTCCGCCCTATGCTGGAACTTTTGTACGTCGGACGAGTTAGTGCGTCACCACCAAGGATCCGGCGCCAGCCTCGCGACGAAAGAGGCGCAAACCATGGCGGAGCGAATGATCAACGAACAATCAGCCTTGTCCAGCAGCAGCTCGATACCCATGACTTGCAGATTCACGTTCTGTACCAAGCTCTGGCCGCGACTTTCAAACAATAATCCTTCTTGGGCTTCTTGTGTTATTCTTGTCCGGTGGTCCGAAAGTGTGAGTAAGGCCTGGCTGCACACATGTGGTCTCGAGCTTTCTGGTTACCAGCCTGGTGACGCAGCCTCAGTGTCACCAACCGAAGACTCAGCAAACGTAAGTCCCACCATTGTTCTTCACTACATACCATCTAAGGTAATCAGCGTACACATACCATTGAAAATTTGTTTGAACTATTGCAACCTTGAGGAATCGTTGATGCAGCCTTCATCCTTCCGCAGTGGAATTAATCACGTTGCCTTTCGGCATCACGAGCCCTGGAGCCTTCGGCAAAGATAGCCCCCCTTAAAGCTGCGAATAATCCTAATTGACTCACCACACATCGTTGCCCTTGACGCCCTGATCGACCTTGCAAAACCCCTTGTGGCATTATCTGGACGGCCTCAAAATCCCAAAAAAGTATATAAAGTTTGACTGGCCCCCTCACAACGAATAAACATGCACCCGCCACACCTTGAGATGGAAGGATCAAAGCCTAACCCCCGTGCCCCGCTCCGGCTTCTCTCGCTTGACGGCGGAGGAGTCAGGGGCTTGTCGAGCCTCATGGTCCTGGACGACTTGATGGAGAACATCGCGCTAGAAGAGAAGAGACTGGGCATGCGACCAGCCAGCGACAACGAACCACTCAAGCCTTGCGATTATTTCGACCTTATTGGAGGAACAAGCACTGGCGGAATCATTGCCATTCTGCTGGGAAGGCTGCGGCTGGACATCAAGAGCTGCATCACCATCTACTCCGAGCTTGCGGAACAGATTTTCAAACATGACAGGTCGTTCAATCTGGCTGGAATGAAGGTTCCCGTTGGCAAGACCAGATTTTCAGGTGCAGTTCTTGAGAATGCAATCAAGAAATCACTTGTCACCTTGGGATATGACGAAAATGAGCTGATGTGGGATGATTCTCTGTTTGAGGAGCACCACGAGCAAAAGGACGTACGAAGTGAAAGCATATGGGCAGATTTTCCAGCGCCAACTCTAACCGAGTCACCTCAGGAAAGCATCAAGACTGAGAGTAGAGCCACGACTCCGAACAAGCTGGCAAAAACCGGAACGACAGACAGCCTCTTCGACTCCTGGCAAACCAAGTCTTTGAAACGCCATAGTCGCCAAAATACGCCCACGTGGCGGGTACACAGACATACATCTGTTCGCCGAAAGCCCAACCAAAGAGGATGCCGCGCTTTTGTCGTCTCTGCCCTGAAGAATGCTCTGGGTCTTCCTCGAATCCTCTCGACGTATGATCCCAACGACCGCCAAACAAGAATTTGGGAGGCTCTTCGTGCCACTTCTGCCGCACCCACCTTTTTCGAAGAAATGACTTTTGGCACACCCCGCATGACCTATCTCGACGGAGGCGTTGGGTTCAACAACCCTTGCGCAGAAGTCGACTATGCAGCAAAGTCGATCTGGGAAGGTCGTCCAATTGGTGTTATAGTGTCTGTAGGAACGGGTCTTCAGACTATTCCGTCAGTCAAGAAAGTTGCAAGCTGGCTTCCCTTTGGACTTGGGACAGACATCGCTCTCGCCTCTGCACTGGGCTCTCTAGCCGCGGGAACTGCTAGAGTTCACTCCGAATTAACCCGCATGTACTACCAGACTCCAACGCATTACTTTCGATTTGACGTGGATGGTGGTCTGGCGAATATTTCACTCGAGCAGTGGATGATGGAAGACGAAATGGCCGCTCTGACCGAGCAATATATGCGCGATCCTGAGCAAGTTCGCCGCGCCCAAAAATTCGGTGAACTCATCGTCAAGCTTTCTGCCCTGCCGCCGAGATTCGAAATCCCCGCCACCACGTTCCGGGCTGGCATCACTGGTCGCGGTCTCATCGACGGCTCCTTCATTCAAGAAGAGCTCGACTTCAAGACAGGCTTTCCACTCGGCGTCGTCCCAACACTTTCTGATCATCAAGATCTGGCCCTACTCGCCACAACTTCGCCTTCTGGCCAGCGCGGATTTGCTTTCGATTCGAATGGCTGCGTCCGCGGCGTGCTCCCCATAGCACTCGACCTCGATGGTGACGGCCGCCGCGAAGAATGCGCCGTCCTCACTTGCAAGCGCGCTGACAACGTCTGCCTACGTGCCCTGCGTACCGGCATCCCTCCCGGCCGCTACCGCGTCTTGTTTATCGTATCGCTGTTCACTCCGCAGGACCGCGCTACCATCCCTTCAGAAATCGTATTTTCTGTCGGCAAGCCCCTGGATGCGATCACGTTTGCACACCGCGTTGTTGACGTCAAGATCACTCCGGATATAGTGCCCGTCTTGCTGTGCGCAGATGCAGCACGTGTGCGTGTCGGCCGGACGAGATACGCACAAGCAAACGGCAAGGGCTGGATCGAGGTCACCGCAGACGTCGAGGTCGATGTTGGCCTTGAAGGCGCGTTGGGCCTGTTGGTCACGAAGAGCTTTGAAAAGGGAGTCTTTGTAGGTGGCTGGAGCTTTGGAGGTGTGAGATTGGAGCCGGCTGGGTCGCAGTGAGCGATTGTTGATGTTTGGTGGATTTGTGTCTGCATTCCTAGAGACATCCTTTTCTTGCATCCGCATCGCAGCAGTCAGCATTTCAGGTGTGTTCGGTCCAGCGCTTTGGTTCACAGCCTGCAAGTTTTTGAAGAGACTTCTTTGCGTGTACAGCACATTATCATATGCCTTCCCTTGTATATTTTGAGAATATGGCTATTTGTCCCTTTTTCCCCCTTGGCCCTACTTGTGAAACAATTAATAGCGTGTTACCCATGGTGGTTGTGTTACATTGGCCAAAAACTAATATCTACATGGCGTGCTCTTCCATGCTGCCGGGCGGCCCGGTAACTAAGCACTCACTGGAAACTCCGCCGTTCCGAACTACTACTCCAGACACTCTCTCGTCAGTCCTAAACTATCTGAAAACAATGACCTTCATTACAAAGATATTCTCGAATGGCTCAACGGGTAGGATTTGGCTATGGTAAAAACCCGCAGCTGCCTTGTTGTAAATTCAAACCGAAAATTGGGAGCGTTCAAAACGCTTTGCACTAGGTTCCCCTTCGAGGCGAATCTCGCTCAGGAACGTTCACAAGAAGCCTTGATCCCACGAGATAGTCCTGCAACTTTCGACCGATTGCTTAAACCGTTTCTCGACGACTTTCGTGAGGTTTGGAAAGAGTACACCGTTCTTAGGGAAAAAATTCTTGATACAAATGAAGCTACGGGCTACATATCGCCCGGCAGAATAACACCGAATTCTGAAAAGACAACCTCGCAGACGGACCGAAGGGCCAAGTCAAAACAGCCTCTCCAGTACTTATGCGGAAACTTCGAGCCATACTCAAAATGCTCATACCTCAACAAATCTTTGAGGCTGCCTCATTTGGAGCCTGTTTCAGAGACGCAAGAAATAGTAGCCGAGTCTCTCCAGAACCTGCCATTGTGGGCAAAGTCGACAAAACCCTCCGTCGTTGGAAGAAGAATGAAGCAAGGCAAGATTAACGCGTGGATGACGACAAGTCGTCGGTTTCTGCAATTCCTGTTTGGCCGGGAAAGTCCTGAGCGGTGTCTCTTGTTGTCCTAGGGGTAACATCCGTTATGTACTGGATGCAACGCTCAGGTCCGATTCGAATAGACCTTCGTTTAGGACGAGAAAGAACCAAATTTGCCACAGCAATGACCTTCAGCACGTCATCAAATAAATCGACAGATTACGGCCATGTTTTGTTGATCCAGCCGTACCCCGCATCTGCACAGGCCCTAGGGATCACGAAGTCCCATCGATCACAGGATGCTGGTGGCGAGTGGTTGATGGACATGGATTTCCAAGACTACGGAATCCAAGCGCAAAAGCACTCAAAACGATGTTGACGGCTGTCGCCGACATGTCAGAGACTGGGGATCGCTGTATGATTATCAACCTTCAAACCTCCTAGATAGACCAGATTGGCACTTTCTATATCTCGTTTTTTCTTTCGGATTTGATGGACTCTGCAAAGACACTCCGAAGCGAACAAGCAAGACCAGATCGCCGTGTTCCTCACGATTCTGCCACTGCGGACAAAAGTTGAGCAGTCCCTGGCGGTGCCGGGGAAGAGGGTATTTCTCTTCGGCGCCAGAGCCCTCGTGTGTGTGTGTGTGTGTGTGTGTGTGTGGACAGAGCGGTCTGAATCATTTCATCCAATTGCGCTGAACAGTCTCAAGAAGTTGTGGGTTCTCTGGAAGAAGGATGCCAGTTTAGAAATCACCCAGTTAAGTGTGTGTCATGTGGGGAAGAATCGTCAACACGTAGGACGACGATGGCTAAAAACAAGCAATTCTACAAGACAACAGCGACTTCGCTGGACCATGAGCTGATCTTAGTGCCAACTCACGGCGTGACATCGAAACGCAAACGACAGGAAGGCCTGTTTTGGCCCGATACACGACGTCGCCAGCCAACCAGAGGCGAGATGTCTGTTGGTTGCACTGGCTTGCGATTATCGCACTCTCAGTCGTCCAAGAACCTCGTCATTTTTTGATAGCTGTAGGGTCGAAAAGTTGCCTCAATTGTTTCAACTTATCTGAATTTGCACTCGCTCCTCGCCTCAACTCCTGATATTTTTGCCGGGTGTGCAGGCCTTGGCTAAATGAAGACAAGGCGTAGCGCTCGCTGGAAAAGGGGAAGAAAGGCAAGGGCAAATCGAGGAAGACGGCGATGGAGATTGGGTGGTCTGGGAAGACTGCCGATGCGGAGGAGAGGCTGGGTTATACTGATGCGGAAGGCGCATCGGACGGCATGCCTTGGTGGTAGCAGACTTGACGGACCGTATCGAGGTTTATCGAAGTAGGGGTGGGATGCAGAGACGGGGCAACAGCGGGTGAGTGCTGTATGTCAACCGTTGTCGGAGTGTGCATCATTATCTTTGATTTTCGGGTTTCAAGTATTTCAAAGCAACATCAACTCGATCCATGTCCACCACCGTGAGCAAGTGACGCGGAGATTCGGCGCCAACTCTTTAGCTCCCGGCCCAGGGATGCGAGTGAGAATGGAAAGACCTGCGAGAGCAGCTACGTGGCCGTGCGTGCTCACCTAGATGGGCCGTTTGGCCATATGGCAAGCGCAAGGTGCAACTTGCAGGCAGTGACGGAGGTCCAGGGGCTCACATACCTAGGTACCTACCTACGAGGGTGTTCGAGACAACTTGCGGAGGCGAGGAAAATGGTGCCGACGAATGGGCATGCGCTCTCTCCCAAAAGCCTGTGTCGCTATATCGACCACCATTCGAGGCAAAGGTCGTCACGTCTTCTGTTGTATCCGCCCGGATAGCCAGACAGACCCACAGCACCAAGCGCCCCCTGACACCTCGCTAGACTTTGCCCACATCCCCCTGGCCAACTCTCACCACCCCCAGCATCCAGCCTCCAGCCTGGTCCAAACCCCCTTGCTTCTCAAGCGTGGCGTGCAGAGTCCAGAGACTTGTCGCGGCCCAAGCGCATGCACGAGCAGCAGGAGGCAGGCACACGGGCTAGTGAAATCCACCCAAATGACAGCGCTAGCCGGGTGAAGCCGGAGCAGGCAGGGGCGAAAAAAGGTCGGGAGAACCGCCGACCGAATCCATCGGTACGCCGACGGGTGCCCGCCCGCAGTCGGGACCGGTGAGCGGAGAGCGCATACCCGCAGTGGTTTCGACTTTCGAAGTTCTTGGTGTCCTGGATTTTTGGGGGGCGCAGGTGGAGTGCAGTGTGTGAGGCGAAAGCGGGTTTTTGTGGGGTGGACGGAGTTGGTGAGGTACGTGGTGGCAAGCGAGCGCTGTGCCTCGTTTTGGAGGCGGTTGCCAGACGGCCCTAAGTTGCTGATGATGGTGGTGTTCTTGAGATGGAAGCGCACAAAACTAATGACCACGTCGTTGATGGTGCGGAGCGAGAGACCCTGCGTGGAAATGGGCGGCGGGCGAGCGAGCTTTGTCCGGTCTAGAAAGTGGGTTTGTTTCTCTGGTTTCCCATGTCGATGTTAGGGCGCAAGCGCTGGACAGCGGCAGCCTACTCGTCTCGCGTCGGCGCCCGCCACCGCCGACCTCGGGTGAGATGGGCGGGTGGCAGCGGAAGACCGTCCAGGACATTTGGAATCGCGCTGAATTAGAAGACCCGGCAATTGCGAAACGAGATGATGGGCTTCTCTCGGCAGACGTGATGAAGGTGCAGGAGACGGAGACGTAGAGCAAAAACGGCCTGGACCGGCTTCGGCAAGACGGATGAAGGGCAACATGTGATGCGCGGGTGGCAGCGGAAGACCGTTCAAGGACATTTGGAATCGTCAGGCAAGCAAGTCGTCGAGTGTGCTTTTGCCGCCGACTGGCATGTCCGGGGGATCAGTCTTGATATCATCCGCGTTGTTGCAGGTGCTTTGTCGTCGAATTGACACACGGTTGATGGGTCGACATTTCGGCTATCGACCAACCAGCTGCAAAATGCCTTGGCAGCAGCAGACTACCGACCACGTCAGCAGTAGTTGCAGTGCTTGGTTTGTGGCTCAGCTGAAGAGTATGCTTTAAGAGTCGTCATGGTCCAGCTTGGTATTGGAGTGTTGAGCATTGGCAGTGACTGGTGGAGAGCAGGTGACTGACATCTTGAGCCGTGTAGAGAGCCCAAGGCCCAAAGCCAAAGCCAAAGCCAAAGCCAAAGCCAAAAAAATCAGAAGGTAAATCAATGCTTACAGATTGAATTAGCAAGATCAAGGCATTTTGAGCAGCTGAAGCGTCGGCAAGACCGGCTACACCGGCGCTGATGCCTCTTTTCCGGCGGTTGTGCACCCCAGCGGAGATGAGCCGTCAGTGGACCCTGAAATCCACGGCAGTTGGAGAGTCGAGTTAAACTCAGACCACTCCCACGAGCTGGGGACTGGAGAAAAGCTTGGCCTGTGTATAAATTGCTTATTCCTAGCTGTGTTTAGGATTGTGTTTGTGGCGTAGGTAATGGCCCGGGAGGCGATAAGGGAGCTCCCGAGACAGTTAAACAGTTTGATTGGGCTCTACATGAACAGGGGACGATCATGACGTGTGAAGTGCAGTCACACAGCGGCGAACATTCTGAAGATGGAGGATCCGCAGGGGACAAATGAAGCGGAGACGAGTTTCAGACGAGTTCGGTATGAAAGCTGTTGTGTTGATATTGTAGTTTATCGGTTGGGAACGCATAGAGAGGCCAGGGCCGGGGACTTGGAATCTGCACATGCAAGATGGCGCAAAGGGGCAGAAAAAAGTCGCACAGGACAGCGGGAACATTGGTAGCAGTATTCTGGTTGTCGGAGTCTCCAAACCGCATGCGGACGACTGTGATCTTGTCAAGTGTCATGGAAGCTCAGGCTTGCTTGGTCGATGATTGGTCGAGGCTTATCAGGGAGTACTAGACCAGGATTCACGGCGATCGGGCGTGGCGCTACTTCTACGCCGTAAGGGGCAAGGGGCCATGCGTGAGTTGCATAAGGCTATGAGCAACCGATTGCAGCCACCGATAAGAGTGCATGTCCCTCCATCCCATGCCAAGCACCTCCACAACTGCACTGCACTGCACGTCTGCAGCTCATAATGGTGGATTTGGTGTCTCGCGCTGGCTGACCATGATAGCTCTAGCCGCACAGCTTGTTTTCGTGTGTTGATATGGCATGGCGGGCCGTCGTTGGCCACGCCGTTCGCAGCATCTCGAATCGCCCCGATTGCTCTACTCTACTCTACTCCTTACGAGTTCTCTATGGGTGCGTGCGCAGGTGGCAGGACAGGGCTGGTCCCACGCTTCGACGTCTTCTCTTCGAACCCCACGAGGCGGCCGCACCGGCCTCGTTTGATTTGCCTTGGGGAGCCTGGCCCTAGACGATAAGCATCGGCTCAAGCTTGATCCTCGCTCTTGACTCTTGACGTTGGCTTTTCTCGTTGCGTCGCCAGATCCAAGGATTTCCGTCCATTAAAAACGTCTCCGCCCCGCACTCCCTGTACCTGTTCATCTCTAGTAGATCCAGCTCCAGCTCCAGCTCCAGCTCCAACTCCCTCCTGTACAACAACTAGCCGCCTCCTCAGACTCGCCTGACCTCCAATCCTTACCGCATCGCCCCGACTGCTGCTCTTCCCGCCAACACACCACTTCCCTCTCTCGGCGGGCCATCATGTCCTATGCCTGGGTCGGCGCGCCAGCCGTTTACAATGGCACCGATCCCTTGGGCGGTGATTCAAGTGAGTGCATTTCTCCCTTGTCCGGCACTGCTGGCCTGCCTTCATGCTCCCTTCATCATGTGAAAATTTACGCCTCGACGCAGGACACGACACCTGCCACGGGAACGCCAACTGACATTTTCAAGATTCCGAAAACTTGAACCAATGGTTTCAATCGGGCGACCAGGCCTTCATCATCGTGGCTTCGGCCATGGTGTTGATTATGGTGCCTGGTCTCGGTTTCCTCTACTCGGGTCTCGCCCGGAGAAAATCTGCCCTCTCCATGGTATGGGCCTGCATGGCATCGTGTTCTGTCATTACTTTCCAATGGTACTTTTGGGGATACTCGCTGGCATTTAGCCAATACGCAACCAATGGCTTCATTGGGGACTTGCAAAAATTCGGTTTGATGAAGACACTGGCCGAGCCGAGTCCCGGCAGCCCCCTGATTCCGGATTTGCTTTACGCATTTTATCAGGTTTGCCTCCTTTGTCCAAACATAAATGAATCTTCTGACCAAAACAGATGCAATTTTGCGCCGTCACTGCTGCCATTGTCGTTGGTGCCGTTGCCGAACGTGGCCGCCTCATCCCCTGTATGGTCTTCATCTTCGCCTGGGCCACCATCGTCTACTGTCCGATTGCATGCTGGGCCTGGAACGTCAACGGCTGGTTTTACAAGTGGGGAGGTCTCGACTACGCTGGTGGTGGTCCCGTCGAAATCGGCTCAGGAATGTCTGCTCTGGCCTACTCGTGGATTCTCGGCCGCCGCCAAGAGAAGATGATGCTCAACTTCCGCCCCCACAACGTTTCTCTCATCACTCTCGGCACCATCCTACTGTGGTTCGGCTGGCTCGGTTTCAACGGTGGATCCGCGTTTGGTGCCAACCTGCGCGCCGTCATGGCTTGCTGGAACTCCAACTTGACTGCCATGTTTGCCGCCATTACCTGGGTTCTTCTCGACTGGAGGCTTGCTCGCAAGTGGTCCATGGTCGGTTGGTGCTCCGGAACCATTTCTGGTCTCGTCGCTGCCACTCCTGCGTCTGGTTTCATCCCTCCCTGGGCTAGCGTTATTCTGGGCATTGTGACGGGTGTCGTTTGCAACTTCTCCACCAAGAGTAAGTTTTTATCATGTCCCACCACACTTTCACATAGTAACAGCAAAAACAGTCAAATTCTGGATCCGTATCGACGATGCCATGGATGTGTTTGCTGAGCACGGCGTCGCTGGCATGGTCGGCCTCCTTTTCAACGGCATTTTCGGAGCGTCCTACATCATCGGCCTCGACGGCGTCAACACTGGCCTCTACCCGGGCGGCTGGATCGAACACGAATGGATCCAACTCCCCAAGCAAATCGCCTACATTGCCGCGACCGCTGGATGGGCCTTCTTCATGTCCGCCCTCCTTGCCTTTGTCATCGACAAGATCCCCGGTCTGCACCTGCGCGCATCAGAGGAAGCCGAACTTCTCGGCATGGACGACGACCAGCTGGGCGAGTTTGCCTACGACTACGTCGAGGTGCGCCGTGACTACCTAGCATGGACGCCGGCCAAGCCGGAGCCCGTCTCAAGCGACCACCAAATCCCGCAGGGCGATCGCCACGGCATCGCTCAGCACAGCCAGATGCTCGAGGGCAAGGACCCAAGCGAGAGCAGCTCCTCGGCCGGCCACGAGCACACCATGGTTGGCGGCGACCGCCATGCCATTGCCCTCGACGAGAAGGCCGCTGAGACCGTGCACCCGCATCACCAGGCACAGGCACCATCGCTGCGCGAGGAATAGCGGACTTGCACCGGGTTTAGGTTGGTCAACCAAAAGCTTTGATTTGATGGATCTTTACGAACGCGAACTTTTTTATTTTCCGATTGCTTGCTGAGAAATCTGTTTTGAGCGCGGTTCTTTGGCGTTGGATACCATACCAGATGTTGGGGCTGTCTTCCTTTTTCCATCTCTAGCCC
>JAIFKG010001376.1:0-21337 GCA_020351975.1 Phyllosticta ampelicida
AACAAATTAACCTTTTAAATTTTATTTTCCATTCTACTTTTAAATTTTTTTTAAAAATTTTTTTTTTTGGCCCTTTTTTTTTTTTTTTTTTTTTTAACCTTTTACTCCTCTTCTTTTACTCTACCGCGGCGCATTTCTTGCACGCGTCCAAAGCCTCCACTTCGACCACCTGAATCATCCATCGATGTCCTCCATTATCCCCCACCCGAGCCAACTCCACCCGACCGCGCCCGAAATCCGAAAGAAAGAGCGTCCGGCGACCGTAGTTCCTGCCCTGCCGAAATGAGGCTCCGCTCGTGCGCACGGGCACTCCAGGCTTCCGCGCGCCGGTGCTTGTGCTCGTACGAGTGCTCGTACTGCAGCTCCGGATCGCGTGGCGGCGGCGGCGGATGTATACCCATCATCGTGATGGTGTTCGTGCTCGTGCTTGTGCCTAACAGACTACGAGCGGAGACGAGGGGTAAGAGCGCATTCAAGGCCGGAAGGAATTTACTCCTCACGACGACGAAGCAAGACAAGCGGAGGAGCATGACCGGAGCGGCAATTTCATATCCGTACTTTGACAGTTGAGCGCATGTGGTGATGAGCGCCATGGGCAGGGCCCGGAGGCGGGTCTTGGGCCAGGAACGTCGCAGCAGGCGGGTGTGCTAATGCAAGGTGCGCGGAGCAGGTGATGGTTGATGCATGGATTTGCCCGGGTTTTGTAGATGGATGGGTATCTGTGGATACAGAATGTCGTGGATGCATGCATGCATGCACGGCAAAGCATGGAAAGGGGTGGGTCCCCGAAGAGGGAGACTTCGCATGGTGCTGGACTGGGTAGTACGATACCTTGTAGCATTGCGAGTCTGGACGCACAGTGCGAATAGATTGACTAAGTGATGTGTGCGCGCTGCTGCTGAAGCGAGCGAGACGGATGAATTGTCATTCCGGACGGATGCAGAAGACAAGGGGTGGCTTGGCTTGGTACAGACAGTACGAGGAAGTCCGGTGTAGAACAAAACAATGCAAAGTTATGGTGTCCATGGCATGGGCGGAACTTTTTTACTGGTTGGGCGGAATGTGCGACACTGGACGTGGCCTTTGTCCCCATCTTTCCCAAGGCTTGGAGTCGTGGTATCGCCAGTGTGTATAGATAGGACCTCAAATTGCCCGTCTGCCTGATTCAGGGACAGGGACGGATGTCTTACTACTCGCTAATGGTCTTTGGTATCAGAGGTGATGGTGCGGGGATGCCATGATTACCGGTGATACAAGTACGCAGCCTGCAGCTACTCTATGCACCAGGTTGCTTGATACCAGTAACTGCTTGTATTGACGCCAGGTTCCCTATCGACCGGGTAAAAGAAGCCAGCGACCAAAATGAGCCGCCAAAGTCCATGTCATACCTGTAGGCAAAAGGAATACATGTCTTAGCGCTTGGACTACAGGTGGTAATATTTTGATGTCTCAGTTGAAGATGGGGGTGGGAAGGGGCGCATACCAGTAGTTCACGGCGACACAGATGCCTTCTTCCGAGCAGCTTTGCGCCACTTTGTGATACCTGCGCCATGCCGATTATTAGCAAGCGTTGTAATCAAGTTCTGGAGACGTGCGCACCACATGGCTGGCAGGTAGAGCATGTCGCCCGGCTCCAGGGTCACCTTTAACGGCTTGGCCAGATGAGAAAACGGACTTGTCCGTTCGGTCGGAATGTCAGGATCCCAGAGCGGACAAGGCACTTTCTCCGCGCCTTCTGCCATCTTGACGTCCAGCTCTCTAAGCTGCTCGTCGGGCACAGGCTCGCCTTGGCTGTTTTCGCTGCTGCACTCTTTTGGACCGTACCTCGCTGTAGGCAATTCTTGCTCGTTGACGCATGCAGACTCAACGGGCGGCATTAGCGTAAAGTGCTTACGGCCGAGGAGTTGAACATAGATATTTTCATAGTTGTCTTTGTGCAGGGCTGTCGTGCTGTACGAGTTGCCCAGCCAAAAGTTGATGGCATCTGGGCCAGTCGGCTGCTCCAGAGCGATGCGCGCAAATGGTATGTCGGCGGGAACATCCGCAAAGAGGGGTGAGTACTCTCCGCGAAGGTTATCGTTTTCTGTTGATTCGCAATGTAAGAGGAGCGCGTCAGCTGGATGCAACGACTACAACCGGCAGCGACGCAGCTGGCTTCCTTACGGGTTTGTGCGTATCTCCGAACGCGAGGCCCTGTTCCTCGTAGCTCCTGTTCTGCGATATGGTCTAGGACCCGCGAGAACGGCTCTTCGCGCTCGTACGGCTCGACGAACACAAGTCGTCCATCCGAGGTCTCGACAGCCGAGTCCGCATTGCCTTCGTTGGTGATTGCCACGTTGACGCTCTGCGCCTTCATGGCTTGCTTGATGTAGTCGGCGTTCCATTTTTTGCGCGCGTCCCAGTACGCTGCGCCGGAGCGTATCACAAAAGGTCGATTTTTTGCGACATATCGCATAAACTCTAGCGGACTAGGCTCTTCATAAAGCTCATCTATAACATTTGCGTTGAGTTCATGATATGACTCGATAAGTTCTAAGTGACGGGCCGGATTAGAAGTCTATTTGCAGACCGAGCAAACATCAGGTTGGACGTTGAATTTATGTACCTCGGACTGAGTTGGCGACGTGCTGGTCAGACATGATCTGGGATAATTCCTGAGGCATGCCGTGAATTCAGCTTCGAGAAGGGATGTGAAAAGAGGAACGACTGTATGGCATTCTTGCGAAATAGGACTGCGACTAACCAAGACGGACCCTAGAATCTAAAGCTTGAATCACACTGCAAAGACGCGTGTGGGAGGCCAACCGACACCTATTCCGAATTCGATTTGTGGACACCGCCAAACAGCGAAGTGCTGCGATCGGTGGAGTGTCTCCCGATCGATTCGTTGATGTTGTGAGCGCGAGGCGGGAAGGTTGATCTGCCGTCGACGAAGGAAGTTTTGCCGATCAGTATCCGAAGCTTATCCATCCTGCCATCATCATGCCGCAGCTCACACACGCCAGCCAAGAGCGTATTCCAGCACGATTCTCCGGTACAACAAATCCTCGTCGCAGCCTCTTGGCATCTGGAAAGTCCCCAGCACTCTTAGCTTTTGGCAAAATCGTCCCTCTAATGTCGGATCGAATCCGGCGCGCTGTAGCCGGAGGCCTCAAAGATGCGGGCCGTATTGCCGCACACATGACGGCTGGCTGCTTCCTCGTGCACGCCTTTTGGACCTACGGCTTCACCATCAGACCGACCGCAGGCGCGTCAATGATTCCCAACATGCCCACCTTTGGCGCTGCTGTGCTCATTTCGAAACAACATCGTCGGGGCCGCAACATCGAGGTGGGAGATCTCGTTTCGCTTGATCACCCGATGAAGCTGGGCGAGTCGGCAGTAAAACGCGTGATTGGCATGCCGGGCGACTTTGTGCTGAGGGACACACCTGGGAAAGGCGATGGCATCATGCTGCAGGTGGGTGATGTCGGACTTGGGAAAAGACGACAAAGCTGACGAGGGCTTGGATAGGTCCCCGAAGGACACATTTGGGTTGCTGGAGATAATCAGTCTGCTTCGAGAGACAGCAGGATATTTGGGCCGATCCCGCTGGCACTGGTCAGAGGAAAAGTCCTGGCGCAAGTCTATCCCTTCAAAGACAGCCACTGGTTCAAGAACGGGCTTCAAGAGCCAGAGGCAGATTTGGATTGAGGAAATTGGCGGTCCCATTCGACTGCGACTGGATGCACGGCGCGAACAAAGCCTACTAATGCTTTGCCAGTAAGGCTTTTGTTTGGTACAGTCAGCTAGCATACAGGTTTCACTGACTCTGCGCAGCATGAAGTCTGTCATGGCCATGCCGTCGATTGGCGCATCTAGAGTGAAGCAACACTGCACAGCGATCTCACCTCAGATACCGTGTCGCGAACGCAATCGCTTTCCGCTGTTGGACCCCACACAACTGTGAGCCGTCCAGTGACAACACTTGTAGCGGGTGAAAAACGAAAGGAAGTTCTGGGCTGTCGCGGGGCAATAGCTTAGGTTGAGTGAGCGCTTCAAAGAGCTGCATTGGCCATTGTGGAGACCTCGGGCTCCCCGCTTCGCAGGCCATAAAACCTGGGGGTCTCAAGTCGACATACCATGATACAAAATGTCTCTTTGCTCGGCATTCACAGAGTGCAGCAACACATGGCTTTCCGCGCCGATTAACGGTCTGGTTTTTTCGCATAAAAGATGCGAAGCACAGCCTGGATCCATCGGCACTATTTTCTCCCGCCCAGCCCCCAGCGCCAGCGCACAATTCATGTCGAACGTATCCACGGTTTTAAATTCAGAGGCCAGCAAGCTTGCACAGGGAGATGAGAAGACGTGGAGATGTCGAGGATGCACTCAGACCCCAATAAAGATGAGTATAGAGCTGGCTGCGGCTGAGGCAACAGTTACATCACTAATACTCGAAATTGCGACTTGATTTGCACTGCGCAACAACAAACCAAGATTCCCAAAACCTGTTGTTTTATGACACCATGATGGACAAAACTGGCAGCCCCCAGGATCGCCACCCGTTGTGGTTAAGCCGGTCAGACTGGTGGTAAGCTCGTAACTTTTGTGAAGTCATACGGGAGGACAGACCAGTCGAAGCTGTCTGTGCTGTGCTGATCAGGCCACCGCACTGGAAAACTCAGCGTCGCATCTACGATGCAAGCAGGACCACGGCTGTTGACTAGAAGACGGATCCGTCCGAATATCGAGAAGATGGCTGCGCTAGAGACGAGACCGTGAGCGGCGACGATAGCGGAATCCAGACTACGGTCGGCGGAAGCCAATCAGCGGAGAGAGTGATCCCAGGGACAAGACGATGCTGCGGACGCGCCGGTTGATCGAAGCTCGTGCTGGTCGAGCAGGGTAGAGCAGCACAGATGAGACGAGCTGGAGGTTGAAACGAGCGATGCGAGAGGGTATTCGGGGCCGACAGTGACGAAGTGGACAATATGCGACGCGGCGTGCGGGAAACCCAAGACGGCACCGCAGACGGCGAGTATCGTGAGAGGTTCAATTAAGCTCGCCTGGCAAGCTTCGGCACGTGTCTAGCGGGCGCGCTGATTGGATTGATCGAGGTGAGGAGCGGCGGAGCGGAGCAGACAGGAGAGACTGGCGGCTCGAGTGGTTGTCGCTATCTCTCTTTGACACGGATGACCCGCATTCTTTCTGGCCTTCCACCTCCAGACGCGGGCGGCTAGCCCCAGAAACAAAGCCGCTCAGGGACTCCGTCCAGTGGCCCTTTCTGTGGCCCCCTCCGACTTGCCGCCCTCCCGCTTTCATCTTCATTCGCTGCTCGAGTTACACTGCCAACCACAGCTTTCTCTGCTAAAATTAGTCAGAACTCCTTTCTACCTTATTTCGTCCTTGTCAAAAGCCGCGAGCCTTGCTGCCATGTCCGCATGTTGTGTCTCTTTCTCCCACACCTCCACCTCCCTGTTCCTGTATCACTTTTTGTGCTCCTCAGCCAAACCAAGCATTCTTCATTATCCCCACCGTCGACACCACGCCCATTCCTCGTACTCGTTCCTTCTGCCTCCCTCTGGCATTCCCTTGCATTGCCCGGGTCTCTCTATGGCCAAACTCTAGCATCCGCCTTGGCTGCCCTTCGGAATTATTCCGTCATATTATTGCGCCATGGCGACTACCAACCGTCAAGGCGAGGGCGCTTTATCGCCTGAGCCCCCAAGACCTACCTCCGATGCTGAAGCTTCTGATGCGTCAAAAATGCCCGCTGACGGCTTGAAAAAGCCTGAGCGGCTGACGTGCATGTCAATAATTCGTCCTCGCTGGCGAATACCTTTACTCATCGGCCTCGCAATGCTTGTCATTCTCTGTGTCGTCCTCAGCACGGTTCTCAGTGTCGTGCTGGCTCGTCGACATGGACACTATCCCCATCAAACCCCTGACGGTTTCAAACAAATCATCCCACCCTCGTATCCTTTGGCTGTTAAGAATCCGTATCTTTCGGCATGGTTCCCCGGCGAGAAAGTCAGGTCGCTACCGTCGTCAAGAGCCGAATTTTGGACGGGCGCCCAGTTGGGGTGGTCCGTCATGGCCAGCGTCGACGGCGACGTGTACCGCCTGTTTGGAATTGAAAACGCTCCCAATTCTGTCAGGACCGCCACTGTTGTTGGAGCTCAATACACGTCGACAAGGACCATTTTCAACCTGACCGCTGGCAGCAATGTTCGATTCTCTTTGGAGTTTTTGTCACCGATTTTCCCTGACGCTGATGACGAGGGTCTGCGCAAGCAAAGCCTTCCACTCAGCTTCTTGACCGTCACCGCATCGTCAAATGCCAAAACCACCATTCGGATATACTCAGACGTCGATCACTCCTGGCTCGGCAATAGCTCTGTTCCTAAATTCAATCTGTCCAAGGTCTCCTCCAGCTCGACACACGTGTGGTCTTGGGAACGTTCGGATCCAAAATTGTGGGAAGAGCATGATAACATGGCCTTGTGGGGGCAGTTTTTGTACTCCTCTATCGCCAAGGATGGAAAAGGCATGACTTCGAGCTTTGGTGAGCGCGATGATGTTCGTCAGGCTTTCATTCGCAACAAGAAGCTGGAAGCCCTCGCGGCTTCCGCTCCTCGGTGGAATGATTCTGGGGTTCCTGTGACCGGCTACGCCCACGACCTTGGAAAATTCACTGGAGCCAAAAATGTTACCTTCGGAATAGGAATGACACGGGACTCGGGGATTCTGTTTTATGGCCAAGAGCAGACGTACTACTATCGAGACGCATACCCAGAGTCATCACCCATCAGAGCTATTGAGGATGCATTTGGAAATTTGGCCACCACCAGGAAATCGTCCGACAGCCTCGATGAGAAGGTCCGTTCTGAATCATTAGCCGTGGGAGGTCCAAAGTATGCCGATATCACTACGCTTTCAATGCGCCAAGTCTACGGAGCGTTGGACATTACAATTCCGAAGACATCGAGAAACACATCTCAGGCATCCGTCTACATTAAGGAAATCTCATCGAATGGCGACATTCAAACACTGGACATTATTTACCCGGCTTGTCCACTGTTCCACTGGCTTTCGCCCGAGTACATCCGCCTCATGCTCCGCCCGCTCGTCGTCTATCTCTCAATTGGTCAGTGGCCTTACGACTGGGCAGTCCATGATCTGGGTGACCATGCGCACAAGGGGGGGTACCCTAAGGCTATCGGGCACGACAACGGCAAGAGTGAAGAGATGCCTCTCGAGTCAACGGGCAACCTCCTCATCCTTGCATATATGTACTACAACGCAACGCAAGATCGCAGCACGGCGCAACAATTTGCCGAAGACTACAAGCCACTTTTTACCAAATACGCCAGGTTTTTGCTTCGCAATGGCACCATTCCATCCGATCAGCTTTCTACCAATGACGGCGCCGGAAAACTTGCCAACCAGACCAACTTGGCCATCAAGGCTGCCGTGGGTTTGAATGCTTTTGGCCACATGTATGACAACATTACGATGCAGGTCGAAGCGCAGAAGATGGCGGAAAAGATCACGAAGCCCGAGTATGGTCTATCTTCCGACCGTACGCACCTAACCCTGCGGTACGGCCAGGACGAGACATGGTCAGTCATGTTTAATCTGTACCCCGACGTGCTCCTCAACATGAACACGTTCAACGCCACGACCATCGCCATGCAATCAAAATGGTACGAGCACCTGCAAGCCAACAATACCGACCTGGGCGTCTCTATCGACTCGCGCGGTAACTACGGTAGTACCAACTGGATGAGCTTCGCCGGCGCCACTGACCTGGACAATGCGGCCGGCCAGACAGGCAAGCTCTTCATCAGCAAGATTCACGAGTACCTACAGAATAGGCGCAACAAAGTGCCCTTTTGCGATCGCTATTTCGTCAAGGGCAAGTTTGAGGGCCTCGCCAGTCCCGAATGGCGCGCTTTCCGCGCGCGACCGGTTGTTGGAGGCCACTTTGCTTTTCTTGCGAGGAGGCCATGATTTGATGATGACTTGATTCGTCTTCATACATAGTGAGGTAGAATGAGGGGTCGCGTCGCTTTGTGTTTGGGATGGTTTTTCTGTCTGCTTTTGCATGGTTGGTTCTGGTATCTTTATCCCCTTGGTTCCGGCGTTGGAAGGGTAGGTAAACGTCGTTGGTTCTTCCCATATGATATCCACAACAAGATCGGTCTGGGCAGAAGATACATCTGGCAGCAGGTATGGCGGGTAAAAACCAACGGATTAGACGAGTATTAGATTAGACATGGTGTAGACCTGTGGACGAGAAAAGCCTTTTTAAAATTTAAGCTTTATTATAAGGTTATTCTGCTAATTGCAGGGGTTGTTCAATGGGCCCGAGTCATGCGGGATAAAATACAAGAATTGCTCTGAGTCATGACGTCCATTTGGTCTTGACTTCGAACCTCAAACCTTTTTTCCGCCAGCAACGCGCCGGCTTCGAACGAGGTAATTGGCACGCCTATTTTTCGAGCAGCAATCGTCGCATAGGGAGACTAACACCATCAAGATCGGCGCTCAACGACCACACCATCACGTCCAGCCCACGCAAAAAAATTCCCGCGGGCGAAAACCGCAACGCATACATCATTGGGTCATTGCGACCTCTTTGACGTCGCCTGTCTCATCTAACACTCTCCCACGCGCACGTCATGTCATCTCCAGACAACCAAGCGGGCACCGCGCCTACGGCTACCATAGCCGCAACGCCCGAAGCAGTCGGGTTCAATAAAACCGCCAGCCGGCTGTCCTGGTGGCTCCTCTTCGCGTGTCCCGCCATCGCGCTACTCCCGCCCCGCAAGCTCGACAAATACACCTACGCGCTCGGCACTATGACGCTCCTCTCGGCGGACCACCTCCTCCGCTGGCGCAGCGGCACATCTGGGCTGCAATACCTGGGGCGGGCGGCGGGCGCAGACACGCGAGTAGCCATGACGGCGGAAGAATTTGCAGCGATGCAGGCGCGTAACTCGGCGGCGGCGACGAGTTTGGATGGCTTGCCCACCGAGAAGGCGCGCGCGGTGCAGGAGGCGCTGAAGGAGCAGAAGCGGAAGAAAAAGGAGGAGGGCATGTTGACCAAGGTGTGGATGGGTGGCGAGGAGGATGGGTGGCAGGAGAAGCGGCTGCGGGAGGAGAGAGAGGCCATCGCGAGGGGCGAAGGTTATGGTGATTTGATCAAGAAGTATTTGGATGAGGCGTGGCCGTGGAGTAAGAAGGAGGAGAGCGGAGATTTGGGGAAGGGGGAGGAGGAGGGCAAGAAATGAAGAGATCGAGGACTGGTGTTGGGATTTCGTCAAAAGAGAGGGCAATTTGTGGATGTGGATATGGATGTCTGGATATTTGGTGGCTGGCTTTGTACAGGACTTGGGGGTGCGGGCTTCTAAATGACCCACCTGCTACATTTCTTGTTGAGCTGGGCCGGTGGGACCTGTGAGTGCAAGTAGGGACACCGGTTGCTGCTATGGGTTTAGGAGCTGACTTTCCACTAGATTCGTACGTCTCTCGTGGGCTTGTGAAGGGCCTGAATCTTTGCTCCTTCGACAACTATATTGGTCTCGACGTGTCAATGACTTGGCCTAAAAGCCTCTTTAACGCCTTGCTTCGAAACATGTCTTCCATCCTCCCCTTTCAATGCACGATGGCTTGGCCCAAAAGCCCCCCCGAATCCCAACTCCTTGCCCCTGAAAGATACATGTTTTGTCCTCCCCTTATCGATTTTCCAACCTTTCGAGTGGTCGCTTCCTCGTTCTGACGACCGGCTCTCCGTTCCCCTCAGCTCCCCCTTTTCTTGAAGCCCGTCAACGACGCTTAGCTAGTGGAGCAAAGCGATCAGCACATGCTCTGCTACAGACATCAGTGGAGTTACTGACCGCAGAAACGTCAAGACTGCACTAAGACACGTGCAGCCGAAGCTGAGCGCGTAGCCGACGAAGGCGAGATTCGTCAACGGCAGCCGAACAAATCTCATTTTGGCGACAGTAGCAAAGTGCGTTCCAGCACCGATCCAATCAATTAGCACCATTCGCTCGGAAGGAAGGCGGCAGTGAGCGAAGCAGCAGCGACAGCCATCAAGAGAGTGATTACGAGTGCGCCTCGGGCGAACTTGTGCGACCGGTAGATTGGCCTGGCCCTCATTTCGAGCTGTATCCCACTGAAGGAGCGGTGTCCAGGACACCTAAAGGCACGCCTACTGCCACCAAAGAACGTCGGGATATCATCCGAAGGTCGCGCAGAGTTATCAGTGCTGGATTCGTAAGCCGGGTAGGCTCGATGAGGTGGGCTCTGGTCATTGGAGTCATTGACGAAGCGGTATGGCGCCGGTGATGAGAGGGCATCGTCCGGGGAAGACAACCTCGTGGACCGCTCTGGCCACTCTCGCCTTGGTTGGAGGGGTTGTCATGACGGTGTTGACGCACGCAGAGTCAAGTCCAACTCCAGAATGTCTCGCCATCCTGCCGACATTTCTGGCCCGTGAAAATCGCTCATGACGCTCCTATCCATGCCTCTTACTCGTGGTGAATAAGCACGAGCAAGGTTGTGAGGGCTCTGGGGCATGAGGTGAAAGATGATTCAGTAAGTCCAGGGCGATCTGTTAGGTGCGACTTTGTCCTCGCCATCAGTTATTCATGACACCTCCTCCGACGCATTCCTTTAATCGATCGTTTTTCGAGAGATGTCTGTTTCTATTCAAATAATTTTCTACATATACTAACGCTGCCCAAAAGTTGCCACGCTCAAACGCTGTATCAAGGCTGTAGAGGGGGTAGAATTAAGTGCAGGTAATGTTATCGACGAAGTAGTGAACCGTAAGTTCCTTCATTGCAAGGCTTGGAATAGCGCCTCCCCAGACTGAAAAGAGGGTTTAACGGTCTCCTTAGTTTGCCACAATAAATTCAGCGGCCTCCGGAGTATTGATTCCATAACTCAGGTGCGGTGGCAGGATCAGCGGCGCCCCCTTGCAAATTGCGTCTCCTTCTGCGCAAAAGACCTTTTGCTTGTTCGGAGCAATGTTCGGAATAGGCTTGGGAAAGTCCGGGTCTCCAAATATGACGGCAGAAGAGACGCGAGCGGCTGTAGAGGCGTCGAGTTCAGCGGCTGCATTGTGCACGAGTTGCCCTCCTTGGCTATTGACACCGTCAGTTGGAATTCAGAGTGGTGCCCACTGCTGGGCTGAAGATTTTTCAGGAGAAAAAGGGCACAAAGGGAGGAGCGACGTACCTGTATCCGACCATGGCGACCTTGGAGTTGGGACAACCCTTCACCGTTGCCGTGACCATGTTGGCCATCATCTTGCTCCCGCTGGCGTCGCCGCCGGCGAAGTAGCCCGCCACGTCTGCCGGGTAGTTTACTCCCATGACCTCGACATTCTTCTTTCCCACCATCGCTACGAGTGCGTCTTCGAGAGGAGGTCCCACAATCGCTCCGAGCGGTGGAAGCTCTGTCGTTCCACGAGCAAACACGACCACGATGGAAGCGCACTTGCCACCGATTGCTCCCTTGCCGTCTATTTCCCAGTCGGCTTTTATTTCAACGTTCGACCGACGGTTGATCCTGCCCTGCTCCCGTTCGAAGTCGTCATTACGCGGAACGGCGGCGGCGGATGCCAGTCCAAGGCATGCTAAAAGAAGAAATGAAGATTTGAAAAGCATTTTCCGAATATGCATGTACTTGATCGTACTGCAGATGATGGAGTACGCGTGCAGTGAGTGCGAGCAAGAGCATCTATATATCAATACTGTCACATCACCCCGGGAGTTTCCAGGATCTGGAGATCACATCCCCCTCACGATGCTGCCTTAGGGGTAGAAATGGGACTATACGTCAGCAAGCATTAGCGAACGCTGGTCGGCTACAAGCTGCCTCCGTTCTCCGAGGCGGTCGTTATACGAGAGCCCTACGTATCCAGGGCAAGCTAGGACCAAAGGGACCAAGACCGATCAATGTGTGCAGTGACCAGCTTGAGTCGCGAAGGCGCATGGAACTGTTCGTGTCGGAGACCATCGTAGCTCGGGTCTGGCATCGGAAAGTCGGCGTCTCCGCGTCGCAGATCAGTATAGCGTTTTGAAGGCCATAGGCAACGATCTCTCTCTCTCTCTCTCTCTTTCTCTCTCTCTCTCTCTTGTCCGCTATTTCCCCGGGCTCCCAGTGGTACGATAGTTCTAGCGCTTGTATGAAACTTCGGTGCGCGTGATCGTCATTCCATGCATCCAAGGCTCCAAGCAGGCGGTTGCGCCCGCTAGGCACCGGCCGCCACGTGCTTCTCATGGATGCAGTTAGCAACAAGTGCACGAGGCCGATGGGATTGTGGTTTATGAGTTTTTGGCAAAGTGAGACAAAGAGACGAATCTTCTACCCTCGTGGACGAGTTGCCCACAACAACAAACCTGTCTACTGGGCCAGCGGACGATGTCCTCCAAAGCGGAGAGAGTGTTGCTGAAGCATGGCTATCTTCATTGAACGAAGTACGGAGAGCATCTCTGAGGAGATGGTTTGTTTTACAATGCCAGAATTCCACTGCAGCCAAGTCGGCGTTTGTTGAGCGTCGATGCCGGACCTCCTCGCCATGCTCGAGGGGCTGGCTGAAAGATGGGAAAGCCTGTCAAACAAAACATACGCTCCAACTCTTCGCCACTTCAGGCGCTTTCGAAACCTTGGCGCGAGAACGACAACCGAGGAAGGAGGAGTAGCGTCATGACTACTTATTTGGAGTCCTCTCACTTGTCAAATGTTCGATAGGGTAGCATCCGGTACGAGACATCGAGGCGTCATTTGGGCCAAAATCGCACTTGTCACCTCTGCATCATCTTTCAGATCGCGCATGCGCCGCGTCGCGTCACGTTCGATTGGCGCAACGGTCCAGATTTCGCGTGCCTGCTTGCCCGACTCTGTGCCGTCCATTGACCATGTTGCTCGTAAGAACTTTGCCCAACACCTTGTTCGCCGAAAAACATGACATTGCACCTAATGACGTTCTTGAGAGGTGTTGCCCTAGCGAACCCGTTAGCCCAGGGCTAGTGCACCTTTCCGGTCTTTCCAGCCTCCGAATATGGCTCAGCAACGGGACTTTCGTTCGAGGTCGATGAAGGAATGCAAGCCTAAGTAGCTCAAGGCTGCTCACCCCGACGACGGGATGACAATGAAAGTCGGAGAAAATGTGTGCCGTGCTTACTCGCCCAGCGACGTCATAGCAAACTAGATACGGGAGCTTAGCAGTGCCCAACACCTCCACTCCATATCGTGCATCCCCATACTACCCTGGGTATTCTGTCTCCCAGAGTCGCAAGTCTTGATGGTTTTCTAGCGAGGAGCCTTCATCTTCATATGCGATCCATGTTCTGCCTGGTCCCGAAAGACCAAATCCCATTCGATCTATCCATAACGTCGTATGTACTACGATCTGTTCTTGCCATCTAATGCGGTCGGAGAAGCGGTCCGAAGACGGTCAAGTCAATCCAGGATATTGAGCACACTTGATGGCGATGGCGATGGCGATGGCGATGTCAGATGGAACGCGGTGTTTGCTGACATTGGATGAGACTGCATGGCGGAAACGAACGCGGACATGCGGGTATGGTCGCCTCACAAGGCCAGGGGTTTTCAACAGTGACACGAGAAGGCTTAGCCCATACTTTAACGGGCAGAGCCGCCTCCTGCCAGCCAACCTTCATGTTCTTGCCAATCAAAGCCGGCAAAAGTCTCGATGCAAAGAATTATCGAACTTGTGTTGCGAAGCCCTTTCAAAGAAGGGTAGAGACGCGGCGGGGAGCAGTAGATGTTTCGCACCGTCTTAGCCACCATTATTTGCCGTATTGCGTGAACACGAAAACGCAAAATTCTGCTCACCACCAGAATTGCGCCCCCGACGGTTGTGCTCTACAGTGAGTTGTTTGTGTACGACAATCATAAACAAAACAAGTGGAGATGCAGGGTCAAAAATATACAGCTACCAGGAGCGCCTTGAGACTTCCTCCAGGCAGACGTTTAACACCTATGTTATGACTTTCTCGTTGGGGGGACTACCGGCTTTTCGGGAATCACATCACACTCGCACACTTCCACATCCAGAACTTCGAATCAGCTCTTTGACTCCTTCTCCATTTGTCCTTTTCATATTTCCGTTCATGGAGTATCATGGGCGTCCACCAACCGGTCTTTTCGACCTTGTCCTCCTCCCCAAGACATATAACCAAACCACCAAGCTCTTGAGCCGTAACACCAAAGCAAGACTACTGTCATGATGGCCGTGGGATACAAGCTCTAAAACCACCAGCCTAGCAAGGCGGCTGCCGTCATCTTCATTGTTCTCTTCGGCGTCAGCACCATCGCACACATCATCCAACTCACCATAAGAAGACGTAGTACTTCATCCCCTTTGTGATGGGAGGAGTGTGTAAAACTTTCCCCACCTATTCGTCTTATCCCTCGTACCGCAGACGACTAAACATGACCCTTCGCCACACAGTCGAAACAGTAGGCTATATCGGGCGCGCCATAACCGCGACGGACAAAAACGGCGACGGGTCCAAGAACACCTATATCATGCAATCGCTGCTGATCCTCGTTGGACCACCCTTCTTCGCGAGCTGCATCTACATGATCCTGGGCCGCATCATCCGCCTCACCAACGGTGAGTCGTACTGCGTGGCGCGGGCCGAGTGAATCACCAAGATCTTCGTGACGGGCGACGTGCTGACGTTCCTGGCGCAGTCGGGGGCGGCGGCATCCTGGCCAAAGCGGATTCCGCGTCGTCGCAAAGGATGGGCGAGCATGTCATCATCGCCGGGCTCTTCATCTACGTGTTCCTCTTCGGCTTCTTCATCATCGCGTCGGGCCTCTTCCACTGCCGCATCGAAGGCTACCCCACGACGCGCTCGCGCGCCGTCAACGTCTCCCAGCGGCGCTACCTCTGCGTGCTGTTCGACGCCAGCGTGCTCATCCTGTGGAGCTCCATCTACCGCGTCGCCGAGTACATTCAGGGCGCCCAGGGCTCCCTGCCGCAGCGCGAGGTCTATCCGTACGTCTTTGACGCCACCCTCATGTTCCTCCCCTGCGTCATCTTCAATATTTTTCATCCCAGCTCCATCATCTCGCACAAGAGCCTCGAGGAGGTGCCGCAGGAGATGGAGTGTACCAACTGAGAGCGTTTTTGCACGAAATCGGTTTCAAATAAGCCTTATTTTTTTTGTTCTTCTCTTGCTCCTTTTTCTTTCTTACTTTTTTTAATTCCACGGCTTTACTTTCTGTCGGCCCTTGCGTGACAACCTCATACAACTTCCACTTTGAATCGTTGCACAACGTCATCGTGTGCTTTGAAGTCTGTACACAGTCTACTGATCGTAAGACTATTGCACTACTCTCACGTTGTTGCAGCATGATCAGGTAGCTCTAGTCTCATACTGTTTGGGTGGAACATCAGGTATATAAGCACTTCCATAGCGACAGTTCAATGGGACAAGCGATCAATCATCTCTCTCCGCTCATACTCATCTGACATTTTCCCTCTTCTTCCTTCTCGTCGACATGGCACAATCTTGGGGGATAGGTAGAGATGTCCTGATGTGGGTAGACGGGCCAATCATCCTACGCGCGCATGTGTGTGGACACGGAGCTGGCTAGGCACTGGCATTATGTCAACCAGCGTCCTGGCTCTTTCACAACCAAGCGTGATAAAGCAAAATTCGAAACATCAGAAACCCCTCTCCCCCAAAAGAGTGCACAGCCCCAGACCGGCAACGACGGTCAATGGGGTGGACGTGACGGGGCACTCGCTGGTCGGCTGGACCTCATGGACAATTTTGGCGCGGCCAGACGAAAAGATGCCGGAACACCGCGCGCGCACACACACCAACGGCGTTCGAGGGTCGCTCCCTTGTCAACCTTGAACGTCGTCGGGAATACCCGAGGTGCGAACGAAGGCGGATTAGGCAAGGCGTCAGGGCCGGGCTCAAAGGAATTGATGGTTCCGAGGGAAGCCAAGCGCGCCGCCGACGCCGACACCGACGCCGACGCCGACGACGCGCAGGCGACCGCATGTTTGACTGTGACATAGCATGGTTCGGGCAGCCTCGATTGGAACAGTAGGAATAGTGGCTGGACGTGGCGTCGTCGGCCATTCTGGGGCGGGGAGGGGTGGGCGGGAAAGAGAGTTTTCATCTGCAATGCACACCGGTTCAACGAGCCTTTGACACAATAATAGGGGTGGGTATTTGGCGCGATCAAAAAGGACTGGGATAACAAAACGCCCTTCTGCTTGGGTGAGCAGAAGCTTTGTAGAAAATTTCAAGCCTCCCGACGAGCCGCTGCTTCATCGCCGCTCACCGCCACTGTGCATCTTCCGCACCTTGACGCCGAGGCCCCGAACACTCTCCCAGACGCTCTCTTGAACTCTTACTGGAACCTTTCGGCCCTTCAGCGCTTGATCAATGACCCACATGCCGACGACAAACTCCTCTCTGGACAGCATGCCGACGCATGAATGGTCGACTAGATCCCAAATAGCCTCCAGCACGTGGGGAGGCAGCCTACTCCTGCTCCAAATATCTTTAACGACGAACCCATGCACAAGCTCGCTATACTCCTGCGGTAGGAACTCGCCGCGATTTGCCGCCCAGACTCCGTCGTACCGCTTGCGCTCCCGCTCTGTCACCCGCTCGCGCCAGCGCTTCCGCGAGCCCTCCTTGTGCTTGTTGGGGTGTTTTGGTCGAAAATGGCGTTTCTTCTTGTGCTTCATGTCTCGCCCCGAATCGCTATCGATGTCACTCGAGGACGGCTCTTTGCGCAGAGTATGCAGCAGGTGGCCAGGGCGCTTTTGAGGACTAGCGTTGCGAGAACGAGATTTGACCTGGTGATGTTTGCCATGACGACGAGGAGCAGGCGGAGGGGGGACGGTGACAGGAGTGGACGTTCTAGACGTAGCCAATGAGGCACCGACTATGGCATTGGCGAGCGAGTCGCCGGTAAAGTGAGGCTCCAGCATTCTTGCAGACTCTCGCTTGTACGTCGAGCTTGTCGGCTGTAATCTGATGTTCACTAATGAGAGCGGAGCAACGTTCCCAGATCTGGCCAGAGTACGTATCCGCTCCATGGCTGGTGCGACTTCTTGGGATCCGTCAAGACTTTGTGCGCGCGCCGCAGATTTTGTGATATTGCTGCGACGTGGTGGAGGAAGGACTGGCTTTGCCTTAATCCCTTCCTTGCTTTCTGGCGCCGACTCGTAATGAGCATCCTCTTCAGAATCCGAAGCAGCCTCTACCGAAGGCTCACGCAGTGACGTTATTGACGCTGGTTTTGGTGGAACTTGTGGCGGAGAAGATACTATGCTCGCACGCCTATGTTCACCTGAAAACTTGGCAGGTTTTGGCGCGGGTTTTGGGGGCGGCCTTGATTTGGCCGAAGGCGGTCTTGCCTGCTCTACACTCGCAGCTCTAGAATTTGGCGAATTATCAGCGAGAGGGTTGTCCTGAAGGCCTGAATACGCAGTGGGAGAGGTGAAATTCCGCCGAGGTTTTGGAGATTTGATCGGGGGAGGCAGGCCTCGCGCCGTAAGGATCGGCTTGGTTTCGGGTTTGTGGTTTCGAGGGACTGGGGGCTTCGACGACGAAGTTGTTTCCACATTTCTGTCTTCAAATCGCTCAACCAAAGATGCCTCCGAATGCTTAGGCTGGATGATTGGTTTGGGGCTAGGAGACCTGGAGATTCTGGCTTGCTTTGGAGGCGACCTAGATGGCACTCTGAAGGATGACAAACTGGCCCTAGATCCATCGAATCTTGATCGAAGATGTCCAATGTGTCCGGCAGCGGGCAACGACTCGTTGGACGTGTTGTTCCAGCTCTTGCGCTTGTTGGCCGACGCATCCGCAATAGGAGTATGCAACGCCGCAGCTCGGGTTGCCGCGACAATCGAAGGAGAACGCCCTCGATCTCCTGAGACCACAGGTACGCCCAAAGATCCGGCAGCACCAGCTTTCAGGGAGAACGAAGCGCGAGACGCATGTGACGACGTGCTGGTGCCCGTCCCCTGGGGCTGGAGCTGCGGTTGCGGGATAGTAGTCTGTCTAGCAGCTGCCAATGCGCCATTATTCCCACTGTATGTCTTGTTCGCAGGTTTTGGTTTGACGGGCGGTTTTGCAAAAGCGGTCGAAGCTCCTGCGAGAGCAGCGTTGCGGGTGTTGTGGGGGACCGGGGCATCAGGGTTTTTTGCGGAAGCTGAAGGCATTCGGGCATGAGCAAGGCCGGTCGTCATAGAGACATGGGGACGTGAGTCTGGCGGAGGACAGGCTGTTTGTGTGAGAAGGGAGCATCTCGAGTCGAGCCGAGCGGTCGAAGAAGGAGAGGGCGGTGCAGCGAGGAGCGGCGGGGTTTCGGGGTGAGGTGAGCATGAAGATGGCTGCTTGACCTAGTCAACACCACGCACGTGTTCGCGCGTCTCGCTTGCCGTCGACGTTTGCTGCCTGCCTGCCAGCTGTCTCTCTCTTAACTCGACACTCGACCTGCGCTGGAAACATGACAAGGCTTTCTCCCCGTCTGCTCGTCGCGACCACTCCCGGTGGCCCTGGCCGGTAACCACGATTCTCTTTGTTAGATTTGTCCCGAGTCAGCCGCTCCTCTATTGAAGCCGCCCAACCACGCAGCAAAGCTGGCTGGATACTAATCCATACCAGCATGGCTGGCGACACGATTATGCAAGATAAGGCTGCCGCGGATGAGGAAGACATGATGTATGGCTATGGTGCTCTATCCGAAGCCGAGTTGAACGAAAAGTAGGTTTGCGACAGCGTGCGTGTCTCGATCTTGCAAGCCCATCTTTCCAATGTACATCACTCTGAGCATGCGATCAACCCGTTCACCCAAGCCCCCAGTCGTTGAAGAGTCGCCAGATATCCAAATCGTCCACACAATCATTCCAAAACGCTACCATTTCACGAGCTCTACTTGACCCTGTTCCATCCTCTGAACGACAACAAGAAAAAGCCAGGAAGCGCTGCAGCCAAAAAAAGACCATATGGCCCTTCCAACCCGGCACCGCATGAAGTCAGAGCAAATATCATTGGTCGCTTCATCTCGAAATGGCGGGCGCAAGTCGGCAGCGACATTTATCCAGCTTTCCGGCTGATTGTGCCTGAAAAGGATCGCGATAGAGCCATGTATGGTCTGAAAGAAAAGACCATTGGCAGGCTCCTAGTTCACATCCTTCGAATCAACAAGGACTCGGAGGATGGTTTTAATCTGCTTAACTGGAAGCTGCCCGGACTCATGGCCACGGCCGCCATGGCCGGCGATTTTGCTGGGCGCTGCTACGAGGTCATTTCGAAGAGGCCCATCCGGACTGAGCCTGGCGACATGACCATTGCCGAGGTGAATGCAAAGCTTGACAAGCTGTCTGTCTTATCGAGAGAAGAGGACCAGCTCCTAATCTTTCGCGAGTTTTACCACCGCATGAATGCGGAGGAGATGATGTGGCTTATCCGCATCATTCTCCGCCAGGTGAAGGTTGGCGCAACGGAAAGAACGCTCTTTAACAACTGGCACCCGGACGCTGAAAGCCTCTTCAACGTTTCGTCGAGCCTGCGTCGAGTGTGCTGGGAGCTCTACGACCCTTCGGTTCGCTTGGATGGAGAGGAGAGGGGTATCAATTTGATGCAATGTTTCCAACCACAGCTGGCTGCTTTCCAAATGCGGTCATTTGAGCAAATGATCAGGAGGATGAATCCGACAGAAGACGATGACGAGTTCTGGATCGAGGAGAAGCTGGACGGCGAGCGCATGCAGCTACACATGATGGAGGACGGGAGCGTTCCCGGTGGCAAAAGATTTGCTTTCTGGTCTCGAAAGGCCAAAGACTATACCTACCTATACGGTAACGGCTTTGAAGACGAGGAAAGTGCTCTGACACGTTACTTGAAAGACGCCTTTGACGAACGTGTCGATAACATTGTCCTGGACGGAGAAATGATTACCTGGAATATGGAACAGGATGCCATGGCACCTTTTGGTACGTTGAAGACTGCGGCTCGATCCGAGCAACAGAATCGATTCGGGGCCACCACGAGGCCGCTGTTCAAGGTTTTTGACTGCCTTTACATCAACAATCAGGCAATCACTCAATATACGCTGCGCGACCGCAGAAAAGCGCTCGAGACGAGTGTCAAGTCGATCAACCGACGTCTTGAGATCCACCCGCACACCAAAGCCCGCGGCCCATCCGAGATTGAGCAGCTATTGCGCCAGGTAGTAGCAGAAGCATCGGAGGGCCTAGTCCTCAAGAACCCGCGGTCTGCATACGGCCTGAACGAGCGCAACGACGACTGGATCAAGGTCAAGCCCGAGTACATGACTGAGTTTGGAGAACATCTCGATTGTGTTATCATCGGCGGGTACTACGGCTCTGGACGCCGGGGCGGCAACCTGTCCAGCTTCCTGTGCGGGCTGCGCGTGGACCAGCACCAGATAAACCACGGCGCCAATCCCATGAAGTGCTACTCCTTCTTCAGAGTTGGCGGCGGGATGACGGCCGACGACTATGCCAATATCCGCCACTACACGGGCGACAAGTGGCAGAAATGGGACCCGAAGAGGCCGCCGATCGAGTTCATTGAGCTCGGCGGCGGTGACAAGCAGTACGAGCGCCCTGACGTGTGGATCAAGCCAGATGAATCAGTCGTGGTGTCGGTCAAGGCAGCATCAGTGACGGGTACAGACCAGTACCGGATGGGCTTCACGCTGCGGTTTCCGCGGTTCAAGGCGCTACGCAAGGACAAGAGGTGGGATCAGGCCTTGTCCATCTCGGAGTTTATGCAGCTCAAGGATATTGCTGAAAAGGAACATGCAAAAAAGGAATTCAAGGTTGATGATTCACGTAGAACGAGCAGCCGCACGAAGAAGAAGAAGAAGATTGTTGTGGCGGGGCAAGACGGAGAAGAGTCTGCTGCGTACGCTGGACCGCAGACTAAAGTCTTTGAGGGGATGACGTTTTGTAAGTAGCCATTTTCCCTCCCGACTCCCCCTTGACAATGATCTGATAAACTCCCTCGCAGACATCATGACCGGCATCGAGACACCCAGGCCCAAAAAAACCAAAGTCGAGCTCGAAGAACTCGTCAAATCCAACGGCGGCACCATCATCCAAACCGCGCACCCTCCGTCTTCGACCACTCCCTCCCCAGACACCACTGCCCCCATCATCTGCATCGCCGATAAAAACCTTGTCAGCGTCGCTGGCCTCCGCAAACGAAACACGCATTCCATCATCCGCCCCTCGTGGCTGCTCGCTTGCGTCGCCCAAGCGCAAGCCGACCTCCCCCGCGCCCAAGACAACGTGCGACAC
>JAIFKG010001377.1:0-14334 GCA_020351975.1 Phyllosticta ampelicida
GGAGGGAGGAGCAGACGAACGATGATTGGCGTGGCGGCCGGGACCGGACCGGACCGGACCGGAGGGTTCGGACGATGAAACCGCAACCACGCGCCGCGGAGGGAGGGAAAAAAAAAAGAAAAAAAAAAGAAAAACTAGCCATTCCAGAGAGAGCCCATTTCGGTTGTGGGCCTTCTGGATAGGCAGCCCACGTAGCAGCCCACGTAGCAAAGGTCGGCAGGTCGGTAGGCGGCCGTCTGTCTGAAAGTGCTCTCTCTATGCAGACACGAAGGTGGGCCATCCATCGAGCTACTACTCCTAGGTCAGACCACCTTCACTCGTACTGCCTCCTCTTTAGACGCGTGGCCGAGTGGAAGGGCTCATTGACGCCTTGCGTGCTCCGTGAAGCCGGTGGCGCGCTGCTCGACGCTTCCTTCCGCCCGCTCGTCGCTTGTACGGGAAATTTCGAGTGTGTGGGTGTAGGTACCCGCCTGCCGTGGGGTACCAAGTCAAGTCACCAAGTAACCGACCCATGCATCTTTCACGTCAACTCGGCTCACTCACGTCACGATGGACTCGGGCCAGGCGCAATCACGTCCAACCAAGCAAAAAGGAGCCAAAGGACAGAGGTAAATGCAAACTACGATTGTGTATGCCTGAACGCCCACCCCGACCTGTTCGTATGTCCTGTTGGTATTACTGGCTAAGGCCGTTGCATCTGCCTGAATTACCTGCTGACCAGTCTGACCGATTGAATGGTCGACCAAGTCTTGATGGAATCAAGGAGAGAGGGAAGTAAGCTAATTGAATGATGAAGGCAACCATAGAAAGAACCCAATCAACACAAGACAAGACACCACAATCGCCCACGCCATGCTTTGCCATTACGAGTCAGATGTAAAGGATGAAGGGAAAGGCATTGGGAGTATGGAATAGCCCAGTTTGCTAGCACAAAGGAAAGGGCAAGCGGATTTTTCGTAAAGGAAAGGGGGGAAACAGAAACGGTTCTTTCAAGTGATCACCTGAGTTGCCGTATCAGTTTGCCTCCAGCCCTAGATGAAAATAGTCCGGCCCGTGCACACTTGAATCATAAGACAAATGGAGGCCTCGACCGAGGCAGAAAAGGAAAGGAATGTGAGAGAAAGGTTTCCCTTGAAGATTATTATTTAAGAAAGAGACGGGCAAGGGGAATCTGCAAGCCGTGATCGTTGCCAAGGGTAGTTACTGCCAGCTTTCCAAGCGTCGCCAGCGGAGCAGGATGGCAAATTTGGGAAAGGGCGGGCGTGTTTGCTGATCGCCAGAGTGGACAGGGGACGCTCCGAACGCGGGAGCAGGCGTGTTGGTGGTGAGGGCCCAGGTGGAGGAGGAACGCGAGGTCGTAGCAGGATCGCAACATTGACGAAGACGTTCGAGGCGACTTGATAGTAGACCGCGATCAGAAGCCGAGTGCTCAGTACCGCAGCTTCCCGAGAAGCGAGAAGCAGTACGCGCAGTCGCGCTCGTTCTTGAGCTGCAATTCGTTAGTGAATTCTTCGTGCAACAGGAAAAGAAAAGCATTCACCTGGATCATAAACACTTTAGCCCGCGTCCCCGCCACCCCTCCAATGGCCGGCACACCTCCCACATCCCCATGAGTTCCGACCGTGTCCTCCCACACGCTGACGGCAATGCCGAGCCGTCCGACCCTCTCAAAGCAGCTCTCGCCCAGGCAGACGTCCAACAGCGTCTCGCCTTTGGTCTTGCCGAGCACCACGATGCGCATCTCATTTTCTGGATCGCGCTGGCCGGGCCCGCCTTGACCGACTCGAACATTTTGCTCGGGCGTCGAAGAAGTCTCGGGCCGCATGATGGAGAGACGCGCCTTGCCCATGTCGCGCCAGCGCGAGCTCGACTCGCGTGCGTAAAGGCGGATCTTTGGGTGAGTAATGCCAAGCGGCATGCCGTTCCCGAACGGGTCTGTTGGCGAGACGTTCTTGTCGAGAGGGGCGCCAGCGCTACTCTCAATCTCCATGGTCAAGCTGTCGGTGCTGCGGGACCAACTGCCATCACCTGACGAGTGTATGCTCGATTTAGCAATGTTGAAAAACCCATTGCCGCCAGTAGAAAACCGTTTCAGCGCGCTAAATGCGCTACTGACAGTGTGGACGCTTGAAGTGGTGCCGGCAGAAGTACTGATGGCGCGTGTTGACTTGGCGCGGTAGCTACTTCGACGGCCTAGGCTACCCCAGAAGCTACCTCCTCCAATGTTGCTGCCAGATGTACGCTCGGCATTGCGGCGGTCCATGGCAGCTGCCCAGGAATCCCTGTTGCCGCCTCGGGCGTTCTGCAGGGCGATGTATGTGGGGTTGTTGATGCGGGCACCATTGAGGTAACCGTACAACAAGTCACTTTCGTCCTGAGACCGCGACCGAAACATGAAGTTAGCGCCGACCTTCAATCTCGAGTTGGTGGTCGGAGGAGAGCGGATGGAAATGTCCAGTGCAGTTCCGCGCGACAGCTGAACAAGTGGCGTGAGCTCGAGTGCGACTAGCGGCTTTGTCCCAACTGCAGCTCGCATAGCTTCCCTGTCAGGAGTGTCCATGGAGTGTGCGGGACTCATTTCGTAGGCCTCGACCAATCCGGGCGTGACGACAATGCTACACTCTTCGGGGAGAAGCGCATCCCACGTTCCCTTGCCATCATGCCAGGCCATCACAGTGGCCACTGTCTTGAGAGGCTTTGAGCAGGTGGGCGGAACGGACCTGTACGGGCCATTGGATGCCGATTGTGAAGGCGTAAGAGTGTCATTGGGAGACGTGTACAGCGATTCGGGTGGCGATTGGCGCTTGAATGGTGGCATAGGAGTGCAAGGTAATGAACCAAGTACGTCTGCGGCCTCGATTTCGTCTTCAGAAGATTCGGAGAATATCGAGTCCTCGTCGGAGTATGAGAGGTCGCTGTCTGCAGAAGAATCGCTGCAGGTCGACGGATGGTATTCATGCTTCAACGGAGACGACGTGCGTCGGTGTCCTTTGTATGCTGCGGTCGTGGGACTAAGATTCGGCACAACGCCTGGTGTTTTGAGCGGCGCCGGGCTAACTACACGATGCGGCGGCGGCGGAGGAGGAGGTACATAGTCCGGCTCTTTTTGCAGTGGGTCCTTTGCGGAAGGGAGCGTGAATCGTTTCTTTTGCAACTTCTTTGGCGACGTCGACTCTTTTTCAGCCGGCGCTGGCTCCGATTTGTGATCATTCCGTGTTGGCGTGGTAGCTGGGCTGGGCTTCCTCAGTCTGTTTACGGTTGGCATATCCGACGTAGGCACTGAAGAAGTTTGCCGGCTCCTGCTGAATGGCTTCAGGATTTTGGCAGACAATGGAATGTGATCCTCCTCTTCTGAACAATCACTGTAGCTGTCGTCATCAGTGCCAGAGGGGGGATACCAGACAGAGTAGGCGCCCTTCTTCGTTTCGGCAGAAGAAATAGTGCTCTGCGTGAATTGAGTTGACCGAGTGCTTTGAGTTAGCGATGAAGACGTTTCATCCAAACTAAGGTCATAATCAAGTTGGGCTCGTGAAGTTCGCCCAGATGTTGCTGGCAGAGATTCTTGAACGGTGCTGCTGTCCCTGGAGCCATGCCGTGTACGGGGATCATCCCGGGAATGTCTCTGGGCCTTGGAACGCTTGAGTGCGGGAGCGGTTGGGCTCTCTGCACGTACCATTGCATCGGTGAAGGCTGTCGCAGCTGAGCCAAGTGGCTGAGTACGCGTTTGACGCGGTGCAAGATCCTCGACAGGTCCAGTGTTTGAAGACCATTCGTCAACCTTGGGCACTGTCCTGAGCTCGTTGCTGCCACTAGACGGGGGAGTGCTTGGAGCCGTCTCTGACGATTGCGTTCTCTGTCGCTCTGGAGTCTCCACAGTCCATGTTTTTGCGGATTCGCTGGCTCGCTCTCCAATGGGTATGTGAATTTCCCGCGGACTTGGTGTGCGACTGGAAATTGGTAGGGTAGATCCAGTCTCAACAGTCAACCGCGACGATCCATGACTGCTCGGCCGCCTGGTCCTTTCTTCCTTGAAGCTCTTTGCACGAGTGACCCTGGGAGGAATTGGCGTAAGTCCCAACATCTGAACCCATTCAAACCCCACCTCCTCCACGTCTGATCGCAAAGTCAAAAGCTCCTGCCATTCGTCGCCTCCAGACTTGGATCCTCGGACCATGACCACGATCTCGCCTTGGCAGTCACCATTTCGAGCTGAAAGTCTGCTCTTCAAGATTGGCGGGAAAAACAGCCAACGTCCAGTGTTGTCGACTTCACAAATGAGGAGGTCACCGCTGATTCCCCGACCTGGAGCGTCGTCACGGAGTAAGAGCTCAACTTTGCAGTCAACCTCCTGTCCGCTGGAATGCAAAAGCGTCAGGTCGAAGTAATCTCTTGCACGTACGCAACGAGTGTGATCAATGCAAACACCGGTCAGTGGAGCAAGACTGCGAGGATCTCTCGCCCGAGTGGGATCAATGTTCGCCGCTGACTCGTCTTCAAGTCTTGCTCGTTCTTCGTATGATCGTCTCCGGGCATCCTCGACCAGGATCTGGTACTTGGTGGCCATCTCGGATCCCCTGTCTGAAGGCTTGAGGATGTTGATACCTTTGAAGGTCTTTGCTAGGTATTTGAGGCGAACCAGCGGTCTTTTGAGCAAAAACGCCACGTCAACTCTCTCTCCGTCACCGTTGACAACGTAACCGTCTTCATTTCGAGCCATTTCGGATTCGGCGTCGCGTAAAGACCTAGAACTTTCCTTATCACTGGCCGGCGCTAGGTTAACGACGACATCTTGGAACCCTAATCGCCAGCTCCTGACGTATTCGCTGTAGACTTTGTGAGCGCTTTGGGCCCACAATAGCAGGGATTCCGGTCGCTCCTTGGGGATTCGTTTGTGAAGAGACTTGAGCCTCTCGAGGGCGATTCCCATGTCGACAATGGGTTTCGTAATGTGCGGGTCGTCCTTTTTCCCTTTGTTGAACAGACCTGCCGCTACAGCTGAGTCTGATTTGGAGAGGACGCAAGTCAGCAGCACTGGGATAACGCCATCCACAAGCGTTCGCAGCTCGCGCATGTACTTGGATTCGTCAGACCGGAGTTCTCGCATCAAGTCGTTCATGGTGGCAGTGGCGAGTCTGCTCCGGTTCGTTCGAATGCTGCGCGCGGAGACGATGCTCCTACTTCTGTTCTGGACCTCGTCAGGCATGGAAAGCACTGAGATGACGTCGGCGTGGGAGACTAGTCGCCCTCTGGACCGAGTACTTGTGCGCGTCCTGCGAGTCACCGTGGAGACGGAGTCAGTGGGTCGTCTGGAAAGAGAGGGACCTTTGCTAGATACATCGTCAGGCCTGACGGTGTCATCAGAGTGTTGCGAAGCGGCCCTCTTTGCCTCATTTGGCTCTGGGGTCTCGACCGAAACGATCGTCGACAACTTTCGACCGGTTGTCGGGAATTTACGGTTTGAAGGGACGCGCCCAAATGGATCAGCAAACGCTTCCGAACGATCAACCGAGTCGACAGACGAATCAACTGTGGAAACGACTTCGTTTTCAGGAATGGTGGCAGGTAGCGTTGATGATCGGGACCTGATGGGTGATTCGGCTCCTCGGGTAGCACCTCTCCGTTTGAGAGGAGAAATTGGAGATGACGGTGCTGAAGAGTCGTACTCGACCGTTATCAGATTTCCATCATCGAGGTTTGAAGGTCGGTGGCGCCCCGGTTTATCGTCTGCGGAATGGTCGTCCTGACTGTCGCGACTGCGCCGAAGTCTCCTCCTCCTCACGGTGCCATGACGAGGATTTGAGTCGCTAGTTTTGGTCTGATCAATGTCGTCATGGCGATCTTCGGCATGAGGCACAGATTCTTCGGTGCTTGACGAGGAATGGCGTCCACTCCTCCTCCTCCTCCTGCGCTTTTGCTCCTTTCCGTTCTCTTTTCCTTCTCCCAAAGGATCAGGTGTTTCAGACAGCCAAGCCTCTACCCGCGTTCCATGCTCTCCTGGGGGAGTTTCAGGATTCGATCTTGTCGGTGCGTCTTTGGTAGAAATGGGTGTATCGTCTTCCTGCAGTTCAGGAGAAGAATGTCGAGAGCGATGGTAGGACGTTCTTCGGCTTGTCCGCCTATCACGGTCGTATTGTGCGGGCGGACTTGTCACACGATCTCCGGGCTCGCGCCTTCGTCTGGCTTTTCTTCTCCTACGAAGTTCATCTTCTGACCTAGCACTACGAACATCTGGGCTGTCAGGGCCGTGGGTTGGCCGCGGTAGCTCCTCTTCGTCCAAATCCCTCCTCGACCTCCGAGTGGACCTCTTTTTCAAAACCACCTCGGCTGGCTCATCAAGTGCTTCTTGTCTCCTCACAGCTTCGCGGACGCGCTCGCCGCTAGCCGGGGGTTCATACGGGACATCTTCTTCAAAAATGTCCTCTTCACTGCTCCTCGATGCGCCAGATTTGCGTCGCCGTCTGACAGCCATGACTCTGGTTCCATCTGGCCCATAGACTGGCTGCGGTACCAGCTTCCGCACAGCACTCTTCTTAGGCTCTGGCGGTGGTTTCTCCTCCTCCTTTGGGCTTGGTTTTCTTGCTGTCCGGACCCAGGCGTTTGGTTTCGCTTGTGCTTCTTTTGCGGGGGAGCGGTCCTTGCGCCAGCGTCCGTCGCTCACGACACGCTTTTTGGGGGTGACTGCTTCTTGAACCTCCTTGTCGAGACCATTTGCTTTGGGCCTGGCGACGGTGATTTGGGCCTTTTTCCGGGGCGGCGGCGGCGGTGTGGCGGGGCTTTCTGGGGCTGCGCCGTTGGCTTTTGGCTTTTCAGCACTCTCGGTGGTATCTTGGGCTTGTGCCGGCGTGTCCTTCTTTTCGTTCCTGGGCTTCGGCGACGCAGCCTCGCCGGGAGCCGCCGTGGCAGCACCTTCGACGACGACAGCGCCGCCGCCGGCAGCCTGCCACTTTTGAATCTTGGCCTTTATGTTTGCATTATTTATGGGCTCTGGGCCCTTGCCCAAAACGAAGGGAGATTTTGTCGGCTTGCCGTCGGGTGTGACCTTTTTGGGGGTCGTCGGCGCAGTCATGGGTGCCTGTGATCACCGAGTGAGAATGAGCTCGCGGAGGGAGTGGTGGAGGGCAGTTCGAGATGGCTGTTTGACACGAGTGACGTGGGCGACCAGAAGTCGAAGCGGAAAGAGCCCGCTGCGTGGAATGTGTGGGCCGTGGGACTCGAGAGGCACCGGCGGGAGGGCATGTTATCACGGACCTTGCAGCAGGCTTGACGGGCCTGAATCTCACGTCGGCGGGGGCAGAAGCCTCTGGACTGGAACGTAACGAGAGAACGGTAACCAGAACGGCGTATAAAGATGTATGTGATGTAGAAGAGACTTGGAAGGAAGAAAGGTGACGAAGGCGGACCAGGGTGGTTGCTTGGGAAGTACCAGCGCGGACCGGATTAGTGGGACAGGGAGCCAGAGCAAGCAGCGATCCACGACAACAACGACGACGACGACGCCGACGTCGACAATGGAACGACATGAGCCACACCAGAATCGGCCAGCAGCGGTCCAGCATGGGTCTCGACAGGGTAGGAAGCCAGAGAAGCAGCAGGACGAGGCTGGTAGGCTGGTAGGCTGGTCGGCCGCAGATGGCGGACGCAGGCGAGAGACTGCGGGTGGTTTGGTTTGTTGTTGTGTTTATTGGCATGGCCGCCCGGGAACCCATGCCCAGCTACGAACGCACTCAGCTGTGCTTGGTCTCTGGGGCTCTGGGGCTCTGGGGCTCTGGTGCTCTAATGTTCTGGTGCTTCATGTTCTGGTGCTTCATGTTCTGGTGCTTCATGTTCTGGTGCTTCATGTTCTGGTGCTCTAGTGCTCTACTTCATCTTACATGCAGCTTGGGTGGGCTTGCGGTTGCAGCACCTGTAAATGCGTTCTGCGGATCCTCCCCTCTCCGTCCGACGACTGCCCGGCGCTGCTGCTCTGACCTCTCGTCAGCGAGCGCAGCTACCACCGGCAGTCTTCTGCCTTTCCTTGCCACCGGCGGGCGGCATTTGCAAGACGCGGCGCTCTTTGTGAGCACACCGCCACAACCATCTCCAGCCTCCTCACTTCTTTCAAACTCTAATACAAGCCCATCTCCAGTCTCTAGTTGCAGTGCATAGCCTCCTCTTTTTAGAACAACCACGCCCGCTGACCGGGACTTCCCATACCGCACTTCTGATGCCGTCTCCGTGAAGAATCTGCCGTGCATCGTCCGAGAGTCTGCATCTTCGGAAAAGCATAAATTGCTGGGTATCTATGCGCAAAAACACTATTCCATGCCTCTCCAGCCCGTCAGATACCCTATTTCGTCACCTCGCTCACGGCCTTCAGACTTCGCTCGATCATCGCTAGCGCCTTGAATGCTCTCGCGCACGCCTTGACGCTATTGTAAATCAATACTGCTTCGTGTTAGCCCGTCATGTTTCTCATTAGTTCTGCATGGGCAGCATAGTCAGACGGCCCGTACCTCCCGGAATGACGATCCAAAAAGCATTCATCGAAACAAAGTAAAACCAAAAGTAGTATGGCTCGGGCCGCGAGTAGCTGACGCCGACCAAGACGTGTTCGGCCAAACTGGTTGCGTAGTAGAGCACGTCACCGTACAGGTGGCCAAGAGAGATGATGATCTGGAACGGATGGCGAAGACAATGATCAGTCGCAATGAAATAGGCCGTCGCTAATGACACAGGGCCCCAGATGACCTGTCGTTGCGAGCGTCAGTCTCGGTCCAGCCACTGCATTATGCAAGTCAACCCTACTGCCGTAATGCTTTCCATGCACAGGATCAAGGTATCCTGAGTCAAGTAGCGCGAGTCTGAGAGCGCATACTCTTTCCAGAGCTGGCCAAATATGTGGTTCGATCCTCCAATGGTCTGGAAGTGGAGGACGAAAAATCCTGGTACTCGTTAGACCGTGGTCAAATCGTGAAAAAGGCAGAGGCGCATGGTACCTTCGAAGAAAACGTGGAGGCATCCAGCTATATTATCGTAAGCTCTTTCCACCATATCATTGCTTGTCCGTGGCTCACACAGCGCAAACCAGAAAATTGTAGCAAGCTCTGTCTTGGATATTCTGGGCCGAATCCTCTTCGTGGCAAAGCCTGCAATTCCAAAGATACCGACGCAACCGACCGCAAAGACCGCCAACTGCTCTGGTACTGTCCAATTGTTTGCAGCATATCCCAATATTTCGACTCCCAGCGGGTAGTATGGATGTTGCTTGGATGTTCCATTCAATCGTACCGGCACTTCGAGAACGGATTCGGATACGCTCGCGGCGGGAGCGGCAGCGGCAGCGGCAGCGGCAGCGGCAGTTGTTGCCGATACTAACTGTTTCGTAATAGAGCCGTCGGCCATCGGAGCATGGAACGCAGTATTGCGGGAAAGTGTTGTGTTGGAGCTTGAACAATCTCCTTGGAGGAGCGGAAGGAAGCCGTTGCAGCCAAACAGGACGGGTAAGAGGCGCGCAGAGAGCCGATTCGTGATGTCGCGCGTTCGCTCCATCGGAGCCAATTTGTTGAGATTATCCATCGCTCGTTTTGTCGATTCTGGCCGGACGGCGGCTGTTTGGTTGATCGTTCTGGAGACCTGGGGCACGTGAGGTTGTCATTGCTGTTAGGTTGGGCCAACGACGCGACTGCCCAACGCGCTTCAGTCCGCTTCGCTTGTCTTGTGCAACTTGACTTCCTTGTCCTTGTCCCTGTGGTCGCCAGCCGACTACGCTTGCTTCTCATCAGACTCGATGAGACCCCGATGAGACATGAGCTGAGCTGAAGCTTACTGGAGCATCCTCGTCCGTCACCACGCCTCACTATTTGCGCGTACTCGAGCAGGGCGCCTAGCGGCGCACACTGACCGTCGCGGCCCGAAGCGCCGGCTTAGATCCGCGATTTCGCGTCGTCCCGCTTGCTCGTCACAAAACCATCAACAACATTTCCAAGAACGCCGTCAAGTTTTCGACAAGCGACGCTGAGATCGACCCCAGGAAGTCGAAGGATTCGCAAGGGCCTGTCATGATCGCTGACTGTTCCTGCTCATCGTCGCGTGTCGCCAGGGAGCTGACAATCTAGGAACTCGTCCCGAGTGGCCAACTTGCCCGCCCTGCCAACAGTCCAATGGCCACCCCTGCATGTTGCGAAGTGGCTTGCATTGCTACGCTCTGGCTTGATCACCGACTTGCATCATAGTTTGCCATCGATTTCGAAGAACTCTACACTGGCGGATTCACACCTGCACATCTGGCCAAGGGAAGGAAGAAAGGAAAACAACTTGTCATGATACGTGAGCTCTATTTATGCCATCAGGTCATTAGGAACACCCAAAATTTGCCGACCCAGGATACTCAAGATCGTCCAGCGACCGAATCCCAGGAAACTTCAAACGACGAAAAAGGAGTAAAAGGCCTCAACCACCGCCAGGACGACCCAGGTCTACTATGTTTTGGCCTTGACGAGCCATACATCTCTGCGTTCGCTCTTTTTACCAACACATCCAAGGGCTGGATCGATTCCGTATCGGGCAATGGTGGCTTCTTGCCACCGTTTGAGCTCACGGGATGTGATCTCAGAGCCGTCGATCTCGTTGGAGGACGCTCGGCCGGTGTTCGCTCCTTGTTCCATATAAAAGACCGTCTTTTGTTGGAGCGTGCCGTTGATGGTCGGACCTTGTCATTTTGCCAGATTGGCTGCATGAAGGAACCGCCTGGCTGATTGACCGAAAAGGTGCCCATTACAGGACCAGATATAACGGTGCGCCTTTTACGCGACTTTTTGAGAGAAGGCTTCAATATCCTATGCTCTCGATGCGACGGTCTCCTCGCTTTTTCTGTTGGTGTCGTGAAAGCCGAGTGATTCGGGGTTTCAGCATCGACTCGACTGAAGGCAGCTTCTTTTTCCGATCTGGGATCAGAAGAATTCCGCCCTTTCTCGATGTCCGAATCTACTGAGTTGCAGGTGAAAATCCGAGAGCAATGAAGATCGTCAAAGATGGTGTGCTTTTCATTCCTCTTGCCAATTGGCGATTCCGTTCTGGACCCGTGAAAGATGCGGGGTTGACTCCCTTCGTTTGATCCTATCCTCACGGGGAGAATGGACGCTTTCAGTGCTGCGACAGCTACGTCAGCAAGGGGTAATCGGAATGAGACATTCGGCTTACCTGGGCAAGAGGCACAGAGAATACCCAGGTTGATCTCGAGAAAGGTCCAGGTATTGAGCAAGTCGGCATCTGTCAGTATACTGGCAGACCCGTCGTACTTGTGGACATAATTTGCGCGAACACAGCTGGAGATCGTTGCCAGCGCTCCAATGGCCAGCGTTGCCGCCACTCCGAGCCTCTGCTTCCGAGGAAGCTGTGCTTTTCGAATTGCGTTGATGGGAAGAGCGAGGGTTATACAATTCGAAACGATGTCGAAAATGCTAGCATCTAGATTTTTGTCAATGATTCGCTCACTCAAACGCAGCGATTGGAACAACTTACAGAAGCGGAACGCTCGGGTATCAATACAGTGGTCGGAAGGGGCTGGATTTTGGTCTCCAATGGCTTGCTTGCACTGGAGCCCGACGACAACCACAGAGGAAACGAATTGAAGAACCAAGACAACTCCGGTGACAATGGTGGCTTGCCCAAATTTTGTCCTGATCCCGCAGGCTGTCGAGGTCAGCGTCTATTCCCTCTTTGAAACAATGGTTGACTTACCCAAACGAAGGTAGAGAAATAGCAAAGACATCTTGATGAAAAACACGCTGAAATAGTAGAGAATCTCCGCTGCGTAAAATGCGCGAGAGACTGCCAGGCTGGACCCCAATTTCGAGTCTCCGAGCTGCAACTCGGTGTGCAGGGCAACGAAGGAAGAGGCTGCGAAGCCGATTGAGCACACCCATCCCAAAATGAGTGCCCAGTCGTCTTTTCTCAAAGCCTTCTTCTGTCGAAAGGAAAAGAACGCTCGCAAGACAATCGCGCCGACTAGATACATGTTAGTAGCGACCATGGAGGTTGTGTCGAGAAAACCATACTTCCAATGAATATACACGCTGTCCCGACGACAATTTCAGCTATGCCGCTTTCCGAAAGTGAGCCTTGGAGCCTTTTGGTCGACCCCGAAGTTGCGCTGTCCGCCATCGTCATTCGCGGTGCAACGGCGAGAGCGTTGACAACGGTCACGGTCATAAACGATAAACCGAACTCGAGGACGGCACGACGCGACTCGGGTTTGACTGGAAGCAAGGGATTTTCACCTAAAGACATCAGTCATGGCTTGACATGGCGCCGTCCTAGTACGTGCAGAGCTAAGGCCATGACGGATGCTTGGACAGTCGAGACTATCGAAGGGCTGACGTCTACCAGCGGTTGATGAGAACCACACTTGTAAATTTACGCCTTTTTGAGCCACGCTACAAATCTGCAGCCAATGGCGACGCTAAGGCCTTTGAGGGGCATCTTGCGCGTCGCATTTGGATCTCTTGTAGAGCTCTGTCGCTATGCAAAGGTGTAAGCGAGGAAAGGAGCAACCCTCGTCACACTCACCTTAGGTTTCTCAAAGAGGTTTGGATTCCATTCTCTGCGACGTAGCTAACGATGAACAGCTCAAAATTTTCCTCCCTCGCGGCCGTACTCTCCCCAATCGTATGCAAACTAAAGCCTCCTGCAAGCCTCGAAGAAAGCGGTGATGAGCTATCTGCACCGAGACTATGCAAAAACACCACCACTTATCACTGTCAACTGGGCTGCAGCATCCTTAAACATCGCGTCCCATCAATTGATGCGATGGCAAAAGTCACGGCTCTGGAACTTCTGCTTCGCCCATCAGACGCCAGTCATCATTGCATATGCTTATCCTCGCCCTTCGTCGTTCCAAATACTTGACAGCAACGTGCCCCGTAGCGAAGGCGCGCAAAGCTCTCCTCTGTCCACGCCATCGGTCTCTCGTGCATCATCAAGCCACTTGCTCGAGGCGCCCTGGCGCTTTCCCGGAACAGGAAGCTACAGGCACCCGGTCGAAATTTGGTCCCATACGTCTACCTTGACTGAGTTGGGTCAAATATTGGCACATTGCACTGATTTCGGAAAGTACTCTCGAGAAAAGCAAGCAAACTTCTGTGCGCGGAGTCAATCATCTTTTTTGTCTGCGTATCTGCACGGCATGATCACCACTACCACAATCACGACCGCAACTACCGGCGGAACGCGAGAATATCACGAACTAGGGGTAATGCGTCTCACGCCAACCCAACTTCAGAGCAGCTTTCCATGGGTACTCTAAAACACCATTCCTACATGCCATGGCCCTCCTAGGAGTACTCCTGCCCATGTCTATCAACCTGTCTGCCAGTGAGTTGCACGCGCGCTGGCATGCATTCACGCCCTCCGCGCCACGGAAAGCCACGGAACCAGACAATTCTGGTCCCACTTGATCGCGCGGCTACGGAGTACCGCTGCTCCTATCCGTCGCCACGACCACGACCACCACTACCACTACCAGCTTGGCCGTTCTGTACCTCAATTGAATCGAACGGTGGCGGATCAGCAAGCCACTTGTATCGTGCAGCTGATGGGTCGAGCTGAGCTGGATTGCTTGAAGTCAATGACTTTTATGTCAGCAATGGCGCTTGCGAGCTTTGCAGTCGACGGAAGACGGTCGCTGTTATTTCTGTTGTTGCTCTCCTGGTGCTTAGCGCTGTTTGTGTCGTCCGGTCCTGTTCTGCCCCCCTGCACCGCTACCCGGAATGAGAAGAGTCTTCCGCGTATCCAATGCTCACCATCTACCATCCATCTGAACTGAACTGAAAACTACAGACTTGAAAACGTGCGGGCGAGCCATTCGGCGAAGGTCGAGCGCTCGCTTTGAACTTTTTATAACCATTTTCCCCTCCAAAGGCGATACTTGGTAAAAAGACAACGTTCAAGAACGAGAAAGATTCCAGAGCAATCAAGCAGACCTCGACGGCGGAAAACATCGACAAATTCGATGGGATAACCCGTCCGCTACCCCGGAAGACTGCCTCGAAATCTTGAAGCAAACGTAGTCCTATAGCGTGGCAGATCAAGCCATCCGCGGGGGGGGGAGGAACAGCACGGAGTGGCGGCGTCGTCAATGTAGCTCAGGAGGGGTCGGTCAGGCGTCTGGGGTAGGTATGTGATGAGGAGATTGTAGATAGATAGCAGTGGTGGGAACGGGAGGGTTCCGATAGGCGGGTAGGTATCTATTTGGCTGCGGGACTTGAGGCTACGCCCTGGGTTGGTCGGGTGGTTCTTGCACGACGCATGATGATGTGTTTCCTGGGGCGGGAGGGAAAGATTGTGGGTGTGTTAAAG
>JAIFKG010001379.1:0-11943 GCA_020351975.1 Phyllosticta ampelicida
GGGTGGGCCGCCGGATTCAAGTGGCATCGTTGTCGTTTGATGGTGAGTGGGTGGCTCGTGTCTGGAGAGAGAGAACAATGCGCTCTCCTTCATCGAAACATGCCTGCTGTCCAGATTCCTGCCAATTTTCGCACACCAAAGCCTCTTCCGGGACTGTCTTGTCAGCTGGCTCTAAACTAAAACCCCGTCAGCTCGTTCGTCGTTTGTGATCACACTTCTGGGTGACGATGGAGCCTCGAAATCTTTGACGTGACGGTATATCTCCATAACTTTTCCGCTGTACTGATTCCTGGTCCTCTTGCGAAAGCGCATTTCGCACGTGCCCTTCTATCACACATCACTAACGCCCTCGCTCTGCTTGCCAGATGACACAGCCACATGTGAAAATAGGGAGAATCTGAGTAGGTAAGGGCGGGGGAAGTGGGTTGGTCATGGTGGACATATAGTTGCCCAAAGCATCCCTGATTCCCACTGAACAAAATCGCGATCATGAAAGTTGGAGATTCAGTAGATATGCAAATACCCACACCCACAAACAAACTCATCGACATAATCTCACGGTGCCTTTCTTTTTCTCCCATCTTCCTCCTCAGACGCCATCCTTTCAATCCCTCATCATTCCTCCTTTGAACACCACCTACTCCCCTTCCAGCACATCCACCCAAACTGCGACACCGCCTCCCTCCTTTCCCTTTTCCCCAACCACACTCCTCAACCCTTCCGTAGGAAGTACTCTCAGGACCTTGTTGAAGTAGCGGTCCTGCACCCTGCACCTTACCTCGACCCACTTGCCACTAACCAACGGCAGCAAATTATACCGCACGGCATGCCTGCTCAGTGGTAGCACATGCAGGGCTGTCAGCTTGGGACCGCTGAAGGCAAAGTCGTCGGATGCGTCCATGGTGATGTCAAAAGTGAGGAAGTGCATGGTGGGGTTTTCGAGGTGGAAGGTTAGGGTTAGCAGTTGCGGGACAGTAGCTGGAGGAGCATTCTCGGACGTTTTGGGCGGTACCGCTGGCGGGCTGGAAGAGTCTGCGTCTGCGGGTTTATCTTTGTCGGCTGAGGAGGTCCTTGTGTGGACAACGGAAGACAGGGTAGCGTGGCTTGAGCGCGCTGACGCCAGGACACGTGGTTCAGCATTCGACGCGACGAGCCTTGGATGCGCTATCGTGCTCTTGATGAGTTTGTCCCTCAAATCACTTGCAACGGCAGTAGACAGTGGCCGCTTGCGCCGCCACGTGACGCTGATGCTGCTCTCCAGCGCTGAGCTGCGGCGGTCTTCAAGCGACAACTTGCGCACGTCGACGACGAAGCTGCGCAGATGGACGGCCTGGGGGTTGATGACGGCACCCTCGGGGTCTGGATCGGCCGGGGGCACTTTGGTGACGGTGCACAAAGCGCCGCCGTGGACAGAGTGCACAACGAGGTCGGCATCATCGATTACTAGGTCTTCCTCGGCGTACGATCCAATGCGCGATTTTAGCAAGTAGCGCGACGGTAGACCAAACGCCTGCGTAGGCGTCGCATTGGGCGACTCGGGCTTTTGCGCATCATCGATGCGGAAGAAGCTGGGCCAGGGGTCTGGGTGGACTTGGGGCGCAAAATCGTAGGTGGCTTCGAAGGGGTCGATGAAGACGAGCTCGCCGGCCATGATTTTGGAAATCGGGACGTCCGGATCGCTGAGGACGTGGTAGACCACCTTGACTTCGAGCGAGTACTTTTGCGAGTCGGGTGGCGCGACAAAGGAGAGGCTTTTGGTTTGTTTGCTGCCGGGAGCCATTTTGCCAATCGACTTGCCTGGAGCAGACATCTCAGCTTGCTCCGTCCCCACCCAGTCAAAGTCTAGGTACTCCTTGGTGTGGTTGAGGAGTTGAACCTCGAGCGACGCTTCCGTATCCTCGTCCTCGTCATTCTTGACCTGTAGATCTAGAACCACGTTCTCATTAGTGTAGTACTGCTTTTGCAAGTTGACAAGCTGGACTTCCATCTTTGGTGGCTTAGGAAGGACTCTGAGTATTGGATCGTCCGTAATGCGTGGCAGTCGTTTCGACTTGAGTCCACCTCTACCCATGTACCACCAAAGGGAGGGCACATCGGGATGTCCGTCGTAGACAGACTGCAATGTGAATCGGTCGGTCTGTATCTCAAAGCAAGTCTGCTGCACGTTGACCTCTCCATCTTCCTTGAGAGTGATGGGAAAATTGAAGACTCTTGATGCACCAGCAGGAAAAGTCAGGTCAGCACACCCTTTGAAACTTGGTGCCGTGCCAGACCGGATTACCTCTGTGAGGCTAACTTCGGTGGCTGGTAAGGCACCCTCAGGCTTTTCTTCGTGTTGAAGTTCTATCCTGCCAAGCGGACCGGTAAAGTCGATACGAATGCTGGAGACGGTGATGGGCATCGATCCACGCTGGGCGTTTGATCTCACGGCGACCTGAGTGTACAATGGCTCGGCGACATGGCCCTCGCCAGCCGCAAAGACGACGGTCGATGATACTTTGCCGTGTTAGTGTCATTCAAAATATGAACGGATTACACTTACAGCATGACATGACCTTTCCTGCATCAACTGTGACCTTTGGGGCATCTTCACCTTCCTTTTTAACAAAAGAATCCAAGCAATTGTTAAACTCGTACACCTTTTTCGGATTGGTACGCAGCACTGCAAAAGTCAGCATTTCCCATCTTTCGACGTCAAACCGACCGCTTACATCGGCTGTGGAGCTCCCATTCCGTGGCTAGAAAGATTTCCTCCTCGCCGCAGTGCTTAGCACATATGTTGAGCGCCCACGTCACTTCGGACACAAGAGACCACCATCTCTCATCTCGCCAGCACATGCCCTCCCACAATGGCTTGAGCGAACCGATGGCTTCGCTATGCCTATCAGCATGCATGAGCTCTTTTCCAATGGCGAGTTGGAGCTTGTCACAAAGGCGTTGTTGACCCCTGGCGTGGAATTTTCCAATGGCTTTGTTGAACAAATCAACAACGTCGGCCGCGTGATCATAGCCTTGACCCCCATGCTGCGGGTGCGGGAATTCCACGTGCGGCTCGGGTACCAGATATGTGTCGTACGTCCCATAGCGATTTGCAACCTTTGTTGCCGGGGACATGCCAGGAGGCGTGCGGTCTTCCTCTGGAATCTCTTCGGCGAGCAGCCTCCGAGCGACAGCACGCTCCGCGGCAACTTTGTACCAGTATCCGGGATGGTGCACCAGGTGCCAGGGTGCAAGCCTCTCGCCGATTGGAAAAGTCTTTTCTGCGGGCGAAAAAATTGGGGTTCTTTCGGGCAAGCCATTGGAGTTGGTCGTTGCTTCAACCACTTGAAATATCGGAGGCTGAACGCGCTGAATGATTTCCGCCATAATGACAGCCCACCTGCTCTCCCAAGCTTGCCAGCCATAATTTGCGGAGCCTTTTCCACGGCGGTCGATCAAGTCTCGCATCCTGTCCTTGTAGTTTTGCCATGATTGAACAGCAGAAGTTAGTCCATTGTTCCACATGAGGCACCTGACAATGCGAATGGCGATGCTGTCGGCGAGCAAACGCGTCTCATCCCATCGAGGCGACCAGCTTGCGGTAGTCTCAAAAACTCCGTCTCCATCTAGTAAGCCGTCAATGGCCAGGCTATAGTGCCTACAAGCCGCGTCCATCTCCTGTCGAAACTCAGCAAAGATGCCGAGCTTAAAGTCGTATCGTACATTCCAGCCAGGAGCCGCGAGCGTGTGGATTGGACCCCGTGTTGGTGGAGCAGTAGGAGGGGGAATATTACCCCTATTCTTTTTGCGTCGCGCATGTTTCGAGAGGTCACGGTAATGTTCTACGCATATCGGCTGGACTGTTGTCAAAACTTGATGGACAAACGAGGCTAGCTCAGCACGGGATGAACTGGCTGGGAGGAAGAAGAGTGAGTGTCTGGGGTCGAGTCCGGTTGTTCTACGGATGTTTGCCAAACGGTCCTCAATCTCTGGTGATTCGAATATGGACTTGTCACTGAGAATGACGACGGCATAGTGCGTCTTGTAGCCCGAGTTGAGAAAGAGGCTTTTAATGCGGTTGATCTCAGCCTTGAGCTGATTGTCGTTGAGGCTATCTCTGCCGTCTTCGGAGGTGAGGGTAAAGAAGGATATAAAGACGGCAGGAATGTGGTACTGGTGCTTTGCGACCCACAGAGGTGTCATGACACCATCTGGAAATGTAGGCGAGCCAGGTGACAAGGGAGATATCGGCGAATGTAGGACCCATTTGTGGCCATTTGCAAGTTGCGGAGTCCCTGGAGGAGTCTCATCTGGTGATATCTGGGGAGGTTGAGCTTTGCGAGGAGGCAAAACATATCCCTACGGCTGCGTAAGTCTTTCTTGCGGGAGCTCTGAGCGCTGGCTAGCCTGACCTACCCTCCCAACAGCCTTGACCCGAAAGCCCTTGACGTCCCCCCTGTTCCTGGGCGAGCTATTCCACGGCGTATCATTCCCATCCGCATTCAGGAATTCCTGGCGCAATTGTTGGGCACGTTCGCCGGAGACGACTGGAACGGCCGAGTCTATTTCGATTCCGCGCTCTCTTAGGAGGGGGTGGGGTCCGTAGGCCGAATTGATCAGCGTGTCGGAGCCAAGACCCGACAGTACGACGAAGGGCAGGTTATGCTCGACGAAGGGCAGGGGATAAGCGTCCATGGCGGTGGTCAGCGGCAAGATGCCATGGAGTAGGACCGGGTGGAGCTGGTGGGGGAGCTGGAGAAAGGCGAGCGCTCGAGGTTAGGCGTGCCTGCTAGATAAACCGTGACCACAGGAGCATGGCTTCGGGACTGGACTGGAGGGAAGGCCGGGAGCGCGGAACTAGAGCTGGGCTGGTGCGAGGTGAGGGTTGCAGCAGCCAGCGGCAACAGCTCGTGTGAGAGTGTTGGAGCTCACTTATGGACCAGACAATCGGTCGATAAGTCGTTGCCTCATGCAGCGGGCAACGGGGCCGGTGTCGGGCCGCATCGGCGGCAGCTAATTATCATGCCGACTTGGTTGACGTCTGTGTCGGTACCGGCGCGGCCTACGGGCGGTGCGAGTGCGAGTGCGATGGCGATGCGCCCACCAACCCTGTCGGCCATCAGCGCTTTCTCTCCGCACCAGACCTCCCCACAACACGTCCAAGACTCGCCGTCGACATACCGCATACTCGTCTCGCGCCCGCCGTCAAGCTCGCTCTCTTCGTCTTCGTCCAGACCCCGCACGTACTCCTGCTCCACCGGCCGGCGCCGCGCTGCTTGCTGTCCCGCCCACACCATGGCAGGACAGCAGCTGGTCTTCGCCGAGTGCATTACTGGCATGAAGAAGGTCCTCGCGCGATACAATGGTCAGTCACGGTCTCTCAGATACATCTGCCAGCTCGGTAGACAGCTCACCATCGTCTCCAGCTTCTGATGACGATGACGCTCCCCCCGAAATCGCTCGCTCTGTCAAGCACAAGCTGAAGCGCAAGGCTTCGCGCCCACACTCGATTCTTGACCACGGGGGATCGGTTTACAAAAAGGTGCATCGCATCTTGGACCAGCCGAAGCAGCAGCTGACCACTTTGCAGGCCAAGATTGAGCATGCTGGCTACGAGCGGCACATCATCAGTCGAAATCCGCCTCTCATTGACGAGGATGGCGATGAAATAGAACCAGATCTTGACGACGATGATTCGATTGACGCATCTTTGGCTGACGAAAATCCGTATGGAGATATTCGGCTCGAAGGTAGCTCTACTTCCTTACCACCACGACTAATGTTGACCCGAATAGAACTGCTTGCGCCTCTCACTTCTGCTGCCGACCTCTCCACCCACCCATCCATGTCAATACCTTACTACTCTACGCACATAACTGAATTGGCCCGCAACGCGCGAGACGTCCTGCAAAAGGAGCAGCAGAGCCTTTGGAATGCAAAGTCCATTTTCCAAAAGCTACTTGGCGACGACACTTGGTTGCCGGTTGGCGCAATGGAAAGCGCATACGATCGAGAGATAACAAATGGGCCAGGAATCGGTGTTGGGTCAGCTCCAGGGTCTTTTGACGGCGATCATCACGAGCGACATGGGATGAGTTGGGAGGAACTCCAAATACCGGAAGACAATTCGTTGGGCGCGCCCGCGCACCAACCAGAACCCCAGGACACACCCAAGGCTACGGAGGATGTGCAAGTGGCTGGTAGCAACAAGAATTCTGCGCGAACAAATGGCACCCACCAGCAAGGCGAATCCCACCAAAACGGAGCTGAAGAGGAACCCGCAAAAGACCAGTCAAATGCTGGGGCTGAGGACGGAGTTCATCATGCTACGAATGGGGAGACGAAACCGACGAACCAACATGTGGAGGACAAGATGGAGCTCGACGCCCCAGAGTGGGCTAACGGCGAGGCGCCACACGCAAATCATCCACCCTCAGAAGATGGCGACGAAACCAATAGCCAGAACACCCTGCATCGCATGACAACGCGGGCTCAAGCGCACGCGACCTCGACATCATCATCTCCCAACTCTCCGCGTATGGAGTCACCTGCCTCGTCCGTCCCTTTCATACATCCCTTGTTCCAATTCCCTATCGAGAACCTCGTCGACCGAGACATGGGCCTCCCCTCCAACGAGGCCGAAGAGACGCGTACCTGGCTGCTCATGTACATTCAAAAGCAAGAGGAAGTTGTACGACAAACGCGGGCGCTGTACACGGGCCTGATGGAGGCAGATCGCAAGCGGAAGCTCGTCTTGAAATGGACCCGCGCCGAGGGCCACGTGGGCGAGATGAGTGATGGCGAGGACTGGGTCGACAAAGATGAGTGGGGTTTGACGGAGGACCTAGTAAAGGGCAAAGAGGAAGAAGAGGAAGAGGGCGTCGTACAGGGTAAGAAGACGCGGACGAGGCGGCGAGATGAGAAGTAGAGTCGCTCATCTCCTGCCTTGTCGCAAATTCCACTTGTCTCGCGACCTCGCAGAAAGGAGGCAGTGTGTCCGGGCCAAACTCCCGTCGTGTGGCGACCGAGAAGGGGGTCGACCGCGTCGTTTCCTCTGCCTGAACCAGCTCTGCTAGGGTACGGCGATGGAGGTCCATCTTTGCTCGGTGCTCCGCCTACCTCTGTTCACCATCTTACATTGTTCTCCCTCGAACGAGGTATACCCATAGACTCTTCACGCCAGTCATCCATCAACACGGCTTCCGTTTTCCACCTGGCTTGCAATCATGTCGCTTGCTCGATTGAATTGTAGAAACGAAGGTTCGCTTCTAGCGTAGGCGCTGCCTACATGACCCTAAGTTCCACCCCTCCCGTTGCCCCCAACGGAAAGCCAAGTGTGTGATGGAGCATGCCTTCCAGACTTTGTCTTTGAAGTTGCTAGAACTCACAGTCGCTCGCGCTAGGTAGGCAGCGGACGAGAAAGCAGATGAATTATATTTGACAGGTTGTGCTTGATGGAGAGGGGGGGGGGTAGCTCAGCGCGGAGTTTTGCAGTTTGTTTCTGCGCCCTGGGCTTTGGCCGCTTTAGTCTTCGCGGGAGGAGCACCGACTCAGCAGGTGAGTGGATAGACCGTACGTGACTGCTCTAGCGAACGACAAAGGCCTGGTCAGATTGGCGGCAGTGAATGTTTTATTTTCAGCTAAGATGATGCGTTGCACACTACAACCTCTCCAGAAGACTTCTCACAACCTCACCTACCCTATCCGCCTCCACATCTTCCAACACATTCAACCGACGACATCTCACCTCCGCCTTGCGCTCCTGCTGCCACTTGGTCCCCAAAACAACAATAACGCCGGGGCCCATGAGCTCCGCGTCCCTGAGCTTCCACCCCAACCCCCTATCCCTGCGGTCATCGACCGCCACGTCCAAGCCCCCCAGCGCGCCATCAGCCGCCCACTCGACATCGGCCATGTCAATCTTGTCCGACGACGGCATCACCAGGACCTCCCACGGCGCAATGGCGCGCGGCCAGTTGAGCCCGCGCTCGTCGCGGAGCAGGCCGGCGGCGGCGCTCATGAGGCGGCTGACGCCGATGCCGTGACATCCCATCTGGACGAAGCGGTTGACGGCGCGGCGGTCGCTCTCGCCCGGTAGCGGCGGGCTGCTGATTTGTAGGCCCAGCGGCGTGCTATACCGCGTCCCCAGGTAGAACGTGTGTCCGATCTCGATGGCTCGGTTGGCGGTGAGCGAGCCGGCCGGCGCATCGCATGACGGGCACGGCGTCGACAGGGGCGTGACGGTGAAGAGGGATTGCGATGGCGGTGCGACGTGTGTGGCAATGACGTCCTTGTCGTGGACCGGCAGCGGCAGCGTCACGGTGCCCGCCTCGACGTGCCGGGCGACGTTGGCGTCAAGGATGCGAATGACCTTCTTTCCCTTGTGTTCATGGACCCTGAAATCGGGGATCGCCGTAAACGCCGTGTCGAGATCCGGATAGATTTTCTTGACGGCGTGGATGTTGATGGGGGGCTCGTCCGGGTCGTTGTTCGCAGGGTCCACCATGGCGAAGACTTCAATGTACTTCCAGTGATCCTTGCTAAGACCGCGCCAGCTCTTGATGCGGCCGGGCTCCTCCAGCGGGGAGGCCCGCGGCGTCACAACTTCCTCATTGGCCACGTACGAGCAACTCTTGCACGTGAAGACGGTGTCTTCGCCGTTGGGCGACACAAAGTGGTATTCGTGGCTCAAGTCGCCTCCGATGGCGCCCGAGTCCGCCTGGGCGACGAGGTACGGGATTTTGAGCTCTGCGAAAAAGTTGGCGTAGGCGGCGCGGACTTGCTCGTACGTTGCCATGGCCTCGCTCTCCATGTGGTCGAATGTGTAGAGGTCCTTCATGAGGAACTCCTTGGCGCGCAACAGACCCTGTCGCGGTCTCATCTCGTCGCGGTACTTGCGCGAGATTTGGTAGAGGCGGAGCGGCAGCGATTTGTAGCTGACCAGCAGGCTTTTGACAAGCGACGTGATTTCTTCTTCGTGCGTGGGACACAGGAGCAGTTTGTCGCCTTTCCGGTCACGAACGCGGAGCAGCTGATTTCCTGTGAGGCGGTTCGTTTTCTTCCACAGCTCCTCGGATGATATGGAGGAGAGAGAGACCTTGCTGGCATCGATGGACGCCATGTGCTTGTCGATGAGTTTTTCGAGCTTTGCTTGCACCCGCTGGCCCAATGGCAGCATGTGGAAGACTCCAGAGTGGGCTTGTCTCATGAAGCCACCCCTTACAAGGTCTGCAGTGGTCTCATCGATATCCTCTTTCTTTTCCTTTTCTGTGAGTCCGCTTGTAGGGATCCAGATTTTGCTTAGTCGATCATATTTCAGGTGCTGCACATGATTAGCGCCAGGACGATCGTAGGTTCAAAACAAAAGCTTACAGTAGAAGTAGAGAATGAGTGCAAAGTGCCAACTTGTGAGAAAAGAGATAATGTTAACGGATCCACGGCAGACCGTAGAGAAATTCGCTGAAGAGAAGGAAAGAGCATGATGAAAACTTTTGGGTATATTGAACGCAATGAAATGCTCTGGCCCTCTAGGCCATGTCAGGGAGAGTTAAACCTTCTTTCGATATGCCGACGACAAATTCATAACACTTCGAGAAGTAAGTTGGTGAGTTTGGTACCTAGAAGTTAGTCGATGATCCATCTCGACAAAGGAGTTGACCACCCGATGAGTTTCCGGCGCTAATCCTGTTTGGAATAATTTGTTGCTGCGGAAGACGTCGACTCCTCCGCAGCACCACCGCATTCCCACCCACCCAGTACGTCTGACGAGTCCAATACCCATCAATCGTCTCCGGACATCCAGATCTAACAACACTCCAGCCCATCAACCCTGAGACCCTTTAGTATGCCTCCCCGAACCCCGCGGCTCCCGCAACTATGCCGCGTGCGGGTCTACAACCACCAGCTCCGGCTTCAGGAACAGAGCATACGAAGCTTCGCCAGCGTCGCCAGTGCAACAGTACCCCCCGCATCAATTGAGCAAATGGTCGGCGCCGTCACGCCCATCCAGCGCTACCCCCAGACGCAGCCTCCCTCCTACAAGCCAGCCGAATTCCGCAAAACACAGCTGCTCCGCCAATACGTGTCGCTGCTGCGCTCGACGCCGCTGCTGCTCGTCTTCCAACACAACAACCTGCGGGCTATTGAGTGGGCCGGTATACGGCGCGAGCTCGCCAAAGCGCTGCGGAAAGTCGACGCAGAGATCGCGCCTGGCGTCGCTGCCGACGCGGCCATCCGAATCAACATAGTCCAGACGGGCATCCTCGAGCCGGCGCTCCGCATCGTCGAATTTTACGACCCAAAGCTGGCCAAGCTGCAACAGCAGCAGCAGCAGGCGGTTGCCGGCTCGATGGCTGATGTACAACCGCACGGTGCCGCGACTCGCCCCGCGCCCAACAACCCGCATCTCGCAACCAGCGCGACGCTCAGCAACACGACGCCGCAACCGGTGGATCCCGCGTCGCCCGTGTACACGCACGCGCTGTCGACATACGCGCACAAGATTGCCGGCAAAAGGCGCAAAAAGGTGTCGCTGAAGCCGCTTCTTTCAGGACCGCTCGCGCTCGTCACATTCCCGACCGTCTCGCCACAGCACCTGGCCGCCGTGCTGTCCATCCTGGCGCCGTCACCCAAGTTCCCCGCCCCCCGCCGCAAGGTGAACCCAGATTACCACGAGCCCGCGGTGCAGGCGGGGCTGGCGAAGCTGATGCTGCTGGGCGCCCGCGTCGAGGGCCAGGTGTTTGACTTTGAGGGCGCGAGATGGGTCGGTGGCATCGAGGGCGGGATGGACGGGTTGCGCGCGCAGGTCGTCGCGATGCTGCAGGCGGCGCCCGTCGGCGTGGTTGGTGCGCTCGAGGGCGCGAGCAAGAGCTTGTGGTGGGCGTTGGAGAGCCGGCGGACGGACATGGACGAGAAGGAGAACCCCAAGCAGGAAGCAGAAGGTGGGCTCGCGCCGGTGGAAAAGAAGGAATAGAGTGGTATCAACCCGTTGTCGTACGTAATTCCGATTCTTGCGGCATGCAGAGAGAGCGTCATGCCACTATCTACCTCCATCAATTGTACGGAACCAACTAGTATGTATTGTACATGAAGAAAAAGAGACATTTCATGTTCTTCAATCCGTAGTCCTCACAAACCACCCTTTTCTCTCCTCTTCTTCCGCTTTGCTAGCGCCTCTACCTCTGCGCGCAACGTATCGCGCATTTGCGCCGCCAAGGCAGCCGCCTCGTCGTCGTCCAGATCCTCGCGCGCTCCGCGCCCAAACATTGTCCAGCTTTTGTTCTGCAGCGCGGGCAGCGAGGCCGGCCGCGGAATGATGTGGAAGTGGACGTGTGGGACGACCTGAGCGGCTCGTATGCCTGATGAACGAGAGTACGGTGTCAGAACAGGGGCTGTGGGGCGTGTGCGGAAGAAGGGGAGGAAAAGGGCGCGTTCAGGAAAGAAGACCCACCGTTGTTTTGTACAATGTTGTAGTCGGGCACACCTGTCACGGTGGCGACTGTCTTGGCGAGAAGTGGAAGCCAAAAGCCTGCACGTAGTTAGTGTATAAGTTCCAACGGTGAACGACTAACAGGGTGAGTGGTGATGCCTGCGACATCGAGAGGGGATTGATATCGTGGATGAATCTTCTCGTCAACACCGGCAAAGAGAGGGATTCACTGTGATGGAAACGAGAGGAAAGGTCCATGCAGAGCCGCTTGGAGAGCGGTAAACGAAATGTTCGCAATGTCGAAAGGAGGAGAGGGTTCAAGAGGTGCTGATTGACGGATGGACGAGGGGGTGCATTGAGTATTACACGGGCAAAAAGCAGCACCAGACCAGCAAAGAAAAAAAACCCCCCAGAAAGAAAAACCCACTTACCAATGTCCCGTCCTTCATCTCCTTCTTCCTCCTCCTCGTCTTCCTCATCATCTCCATCCACGTCCCCCCTGCCTTCTCCATCACTCTCACCCTCCCCCCTAACAC
>JAIFKG010001381.1:0-35578 GCA_020351975.1 Phyllosticta ampelicida
ACCTACCTAGAACACTACCTTAGATCATCTGTTTGATCGCGAATACATGCTTTCTCTGCTACCGCTTTCAATTAGTGACACCCTCCAACATCTAAGCTGATATAATGTAAGTAGTATCGAGTTATGCTGTATAACATGGGGGTCATGCAAATTGATGGGAAAACCGGATGCTGTCGCCGCCGTTGCCAGGAGAAAACCACATTCAACACCTTTCTACGCCATGTCATGCAATTTAATGCCTCCTCATTACACCAAGCAGAAATGGCTCGTGAGAATTCTGATGCTTCTGATACAAGCTAGAAGACTCATTTGAGCTGGCCTCTCATGGGATTGCCTTTGGACACGGAAAAGTTCCGCTTTTGCCAACATCAAGTGTTTGAGACGGAGAACCTCTTTGCAGCCTTCAGCCACCACTGCCTACACCGGCTACTCGCCATCGTGACCTCAAGTGGCTCTGAAGTTACAAGTCAGGTTGTGGAAATGGTGGATGGATTGAACCAATCGGAAAGACCAGTAGAGTTGCAGGATCCAAAGAGATTGGTAGCTGACCATCAGCTGGGCGCCGTGCTAAGTTGGGCGTTCATCGACAGGAACAATAAGAGGAGGTGTTCGGCTAGTCGTGTGGCTGGTAACCCTGGAGAGCCCGTGGCTATGAAAGCGGGCAAAGCTCTGAGTAAGCCGGTGTGCTTGGTATGAGCGTGATATCGCATCCGGTACGTGTCGCCTTGATGAATTCTGAGTGGACGACAAGCCGACGGCGCAGCTCATTTGTTCAGCAATTTTTGATGCGCGACTCATCCTTGGAAATCTTGATGTGTCGGATCCAATCCTGTCGTGGTGGCCTGATGTTGCGCTCGAGGGTGCAATGGCCGATGGTGTTGCCTGTACCGAAATTGCCAAGTGCTCCTCGCGCTGCTCGTCTTGCATTCATTGCTGTCAAGGCTTTTTGCTACGCCCTTCGAAGTGCCTCTTTCTGTTGGTAAGGTGAAATTACTGGATTCCTGCTGTTGAAATGGGTAGGGGCTGAGTGAGGAAGCGGTAGGAGTAGGCAGCCGAAAATTCAGCCGGTAGGTTTTGGGGTAGCTGCGACCTGATCATGCATGCAACTGTTAGAAATAATGGATCCTAAAATTCGTAGGGAATCATTGACCGGCCGAAGTAGAAAACAAGGAGACTGAAGGCATGCCAAGCTGAAAGGCAAGCGATATCCCCCGAGGCGTTGCATTGCAAGTCCAAACGATGACTTGAGCTACTTGGACTTCCATTAGGCGTGGGTCCAACGCTCTGAAATTGCTCTATACAAACCAACGCCAGTAGAGTGGTTAGCAAGCCCCCAATGCTCTACCGAATGAGGCTTTTGATACCCCGAATGCTGCAAAAAAACAAAAAAAAAAAAGCGTAGTTATCCATTTCCCCGCCGGTCTCAATCATCTTCCACTCTTGCACGCTTCGTGGACCGTTCATCGGACTGCTCGGCTCCGTAACGCTTGCTCGATCCTGCGGCACCGTTTGTGGCTTCTGAGATCATCTGACTGATGTTGAAGGGATCGTCGGTATCCTTTTCGAACTGAACAGGGCCCTCACGTTCCTTGATAATGTCAGCTCTCCACGTTAAATAAGACAGCTAGAGCTTGATTGAACTCACATCAGCTGTTTCTGTGCCCTTGAAGCCCTCTTTCGCCTTGCCCAACACTTCGTAGCGGTTCGTCTTGGTGATGCGGTCGTATGTCTCGCCTCCATCGTCATCGTCATCGTCTTGGTTCACCTTCGGTCGGTAGATGCTGTTGATGGCATCTTGCGCGGCAAACAGAGGCTTGTCGTAGGCCTGGTCCTCGTTGAAGCCGGTATCGAAGCCACTGGTCTGGTTGAAAAGACGCGAATCGTACATGGATTCCGAGGATTGCGTTGGCTTTGCTATGCCAAGTGCAATCTTTTCTGAAATGTCCCGATTTTGCTCACGCGCCATCATTTGTATGCGGCGCTCCGTGCCCATGCGCGACTGGCGCAACTGTCGTTCCGCATCTCTTCGTCTCTCTCGGCGCATGGCTTCACGCTCCCTGACCGCCGCTTCATCATCGTCACCTTCTTCTGAACGTGATGAATAATCCGAAGGAGACCTGCTAGGCGATCGGGATGACGCGCGAGCTCCCGAACCCCTGCGTCCACCACTGGCTTGTTCGCGTGCCTTCATCGCTAACTGTCTCAAATGCTCCTCCTTTTGCAGCTTTTCTTTTTCGGCCAACTTTTGTTGCATCATTGCACGCTGCTTGACCTCCTCTCTCGCATGACGATCCGCAGTAAACAAGGCCTCGGCGAATTGTGCAAACTTATCATTGATGGTGACATCTTGCAAGCCCCGGCCATCTGCAGCGAGACGCTTGTCTAATGGAACGGTGTAGCCCTTGGGATTTTTCCAGTTTGAGACAGGCGGGGGGATTTTCCAGGCCTCCTGATCCTCTGCCGTCAACTTTCGGGGAGGCGAATGCATGACGGGCGGCGGAGGGCTTGGCGGTCCTCGTGGGATTTTCTTGTGCTTGAACTTGGGTGGCTCCATTGGATCCTGTTGCCTCTCCACAATCTTGATGATCCGATCTTGCTTTTGCGTGTTGTCTCCCATCTGATTCGCGGGCGTGTAACGCACATATGTAGGAGCCTTGCGCGTGGTTCCAGCAATAGTTTTTGGCTTTTGTGCCGCCACAGCCCCAGACACCAGCTTTGCTAGAGCCTCCTCCGTTTTCTTCTTGGTCTCGGCCACTTGGTCCTCAGACGGCCTGTCCAAAGAAATTTCGCCCATGTCGGCCCTCTGGCGAAGAGGAATGAGGTCCTTAAAAGAGGCATGCACGATCCTGTTTTCACTGTGTCCCCTCCTTGCGAGTGCATCGTATTTGACCTTGCCCTCGGCGTCTACCTGGATGGCAAGGGCGTTGGAGCTGCCACTGGTCTTGCGGCCCATGTCCAGTGGGTATTGAGCGACTGGAATCTCTGGGAAAGCGCCCCCATCGCCGTAGTCTTCTTGTGAGCGTGGGCGCCAGCCAATCCGTTGGCCGTAAGCCGGAGGACCAGTCTTTCTCAGAATCACCTGAGAGTTGTCGAGCTCGGCCGCGCCGACGGCGCGCGGGCCGCGAGGCTGGGCATAAGCTGGGAGTTCCTCGTCATGGCCGGTATATTTGGGTTTAGGAAGGGCGCGCGAGAGTGAGAGGCCGGTAGACATGGTGTTGAGGTGGGGGATGGATGGAGATGGGGACGCGGACCGACGTGTTGGATGCTGGAGGCGATGGGCAAAAAGCTGCGTCCGTGCGCGCCAAGAGATGGGACCTTCGCCGGGTAGGTACCCAGGAATCGCCTGGACATGCAAGCACCAAGACACCCAATTTCTGACGAGGTTGCTCTTCAACAGCTTTCCTTGCGTTACATTTATCGATCCTATCAATTCAAGAACATGACCATATAGTGACTATGATATATTCCATAGTCTTGAAGGAGGATCATGTGCGACATGGCTGCAACAACGGAGCAAAGGGCACCTCGTGCACCTCTATACCAAACTGCCAGGACCACCAGTAGGATGACTTGTATCTGTCCTCCAGCTCCGCAGATATACACATGAACGGTACGAGGAACAAGCGTCAAATGACATCAGCCTGTCTGATGCGGTAGGGAAATAGAGGCAAGACATGAGAGTTGCCAAGTCAGACAGAGAAGCGTCTCGTCGGCGTCGCCTCCAAACATGGCAGCCTCCGTTCCTCGGTATGCGACTTTCCAAGTCGTTGAGCATGCAGTTGAGTACGGGTACCTGACGATGCACATGTCGCGCCAGACAATCCTTCCATTTGGTTGGAGCGGGCAACACTAAAACAAGCGCTTCACCATGGAGAGAATAGCATAGGGAGGAGCAGCATCGCGACGGGCCCATTTGCTGGCCAGACAGCAGACAGCGGCGCTACCAGAGTCGAAGGAAGCCACGGTTGGTGCGCGGAAGGACAAGATATCAACGGCCTTCACCTCTTCCCTCCTGGCATCTGTGGCACCTCTCCCGTCTCTTTTTATTTTCCTTTTCTTTAATCCTCTGCGTGTGTGCCCACCGTCATCGTGCTCGCTACCAACTCGATCCTTGTCGTCAGCTGTGACGGCCTCTGCTGCACGGCATAGGTTACTTTTAGCCTGGCGCGGCGACCCGTTCCTGACGCCCGTCGCGAGAGCAGACGGCCGCTGGCTGGGCTCATGGCTTGAGGATATCAGTGTTTGCCGGTTTCTCCACTGCATTCCATTCTCCAGTTGCTTTCGGCTGGGACTGGACTCTTGACCGACCACCATACCAATTTGGACCCGGCGTCCACACCCCTCGACAACTCAGCGAGCGAGGACCAGACAAGGATAATGGACGACGCTCACGCCAAACCAGAAGCACCGCAGCCGCCCGCACGCAGCAGCTCCCTGCGCCGTCTTCTCCGTGCTGCTTCGACCAAATCTTCTCCAAGCCCTCCTCCAGCATCTCCACGATCAAGCTTCTCTTCTCCACCTCCTCGCGTCGACCCGCGCACTCCGCTCACCGGCTTCGCTTCGCTCCAAGACCTGCCTCGGCGCCTCCTCAACCAAGGGAACAGTGCGTCTCGGCACCGCTACTCTCAGGAACAACGCCAACCAACACCGAGCACTCTCCGCAACACCTCACCTCTTACTCAGTCCTCGACTCCCTCGTCGAGGCACCCCTCCCGTCTGAGCTACCCGCCCTCTTCCTCGCTGCGAAATTCGCCTGCCGACGCGACCTCTCCTGCTACAACGCACTCGCTTCTGTCCCACGTCCCCCGGCGCCCGCCCAATTCGCTCAGCGCAAATGGCATAGCGACCTCGAGTGGACCGCCCGCCGCTCTCTTGACACGGCGAAAATCAAATAACGTCCTGCGAGTTTCTCACCTGTCTCCACGCGTGTCTTCCGCCTCCTCAGCCCTCTCCCCGGACACGCCCACCTACACCGCATCCTACCAAAATTACAAACTTTCGCGTAAGATCAGCCAATCCGCACTTGCGCAGTCTGAACAAGACCTCAAGGCTCCGAGGAGTAAGGTCAAGAGCCTGCCATCCTCTCGCGCCACGAGCCCGCTGCCCTGTACAAAGCGAACGAGAAGCGTTTCGGGGCTTATGGAGTCGGACAACCAATCCGACTACGACTTTGCATGCTCCCACAATGGGCAGCCCGAGCAAAACAAAGCTGGCTCGGGAGCTGAAAAGGCATCAAGCTCGGAAGACTTGTTTTTGCACATTGCCCAGGACAGCCCGCAACAGGACGGAGACGACGATACGGTGAAGCTTGAGCGCAGAAAGGTAAGTCAATGCGCAGTTTCCACTTTAATACCCGGCAAGCCCCGACTACCGTCACCCTTGTCAGAGTCAGGTTCGGCATAAGTTTGCATTGATACACAGCCCCTTTAGCTCGCCTTTTCTTTGATCGCGTTCCCTGATTCGTCTGTGCTTGAACGGTCCTGATCAACGGAGCCATATCTCTTGTCGACTCCCCCGAGTGTTGCACTGTCTACTCTTGCTAACAGCCACACCAGTCGAGAATCGCTCGTTTGACCCGCCAGTCATTCCCTGCGAGCTCATTGGAACGATTCGCAGCCGGAGGTGACAGCAACCTTCCAACTCTTGATACGCGAATGCAGCATCACAGGCGCGTGTCTCAATTGCCCTCGCCCTCCTACAGGGCGCCGCTCTCAGCCCGAGAGCCTTCTTCGGGTGTCACAGCGTCTTTTCCGGCCGATGGTTCCAGAGTCCGGTCTGTCGGACTATCAGGACGACCAAAGGAGGACGAAGTCTTTCAGGGCAGAAGGTCATCCATTGGGGACGGAATTAGGTCGGGATTGACTGCAAGGGACAACAAGTATCGTTATTCAAGCATCGGCTACACTCAGCGCCAGAGCCAGCCATCGGCCTCTTTGGAAAGCTCCCCCGAAATCACGTCCAGGCATGAAAGACCCGAAAAACAAGCACAAAACGAAGGATCCGACTCGCTCGACTCGAACACGGCCGTCTCCACCATTTGGGATGAGTTGGACGACCTCAAGTCTCGAATCAAGAAAATGGAGCTTACTGGAAGAATTCCTCCCAGCTCCGGCGCTGCGATGATGAACGGGGTTGAATCCGTGAGCCGGCCTCGGACAGCGACCACGCAGGCTACCTCTGTTGTTTTGTCTCCCAAGCAAGCCAAGAGGTCGACTGTCGGTGCGTCACCGTCAGAAACCACGGTGACTGGCGCAGTAGCGGGAGCAGCCGCGGCCAGCCATCCTCTGTTGCACTCTGCTCTCGCAAAATGTAGGGAGCAGATTAGTCCAGCGCTCTATAGAGTATTGGAAAACACAGCAACTGAGGCACTGGAGCTTGCGGCCATGACTGGAAATGCTGGTCAAAGTTCTGCGGTCTCAGTGGCCAGTGGCGCTCAATCCTCCGATCGCCAGCTCCGAAGAAAGGCGGACAACATGTGTCGGAACCTCACAGATCTCTGCATTGCAATCTGTGACAATACGCAGACTGTGAAGAGCCCGCCAATGAAATCTCCGGCAGTGGTCGTGTCCTCAAGAAGACGGAGCCTGGTCATGAACGGGGACCGCGACGAAAAGGACTATCACCAACCAATGTCGAGGGGCAGCAGCGCAGAACCTGAAGGAGAGTCTGTTGCGAGAAACAGTCCGAGCCGCGCGCTGAACCGCATTGAGGCGCGTCGCGCCAGCACGCTGCTTGGCACTCAGACCGGTAGCGCCGGCAACAGCCCGCGCGAAGCTTCGGACCGGGACCGCACAACCCCAACTCAACAGGCGGGTAAATACCAGCCGCGTTCTAGCTCCAGCCTGATTCGTCCTCGAAGGGCCACCGTGACAAACGACGACGCGCCAAATCAAGAAGAGGCCAATCTGCGTGTCCCCTCCCGGGCCTCGACGGATTTTGTCCAGCGGAACACGAATAACCGCAATCGGCTTTCCCGGGAATATACTTCGAATGTCCCACTGCCAGACGGCGCTTCCTCGGTTGCACAGATGCACTCGAGTACTTCGCTCCGAAGAGCGGGGACAGTCGCAACTGAGCAACCCAACATTCAACAGCCCTCTAGCTTGCTCCGCGACCGCGGCGAACGCAAGTATACGCCACCAGCAAATGAAACCCCTCGCTACACGGATGGCTACGGTAGTGACGAGCGCAGACAAAGACTCGGCCTATATTCCAGCTCGACGCCCCGGACTCCCACGGTTTCCAACTTGCCATTTGGAGGGCGTTCCTTGAGTCTGTCTCGACGCCTCCGCCAGGACACATAAAAGTGTGCTCTGAGAGCATTTTCCATTCCTTTATTCGTTTGTGTCGCCAGGCACCCAATTTTCTTTGCATCTCCTATACCCACCTGATACCACCCACCTTTCATACTCCCACCGCTATCGTACGCATGTTCTTCAACATTTCCGTTTGTCTCTTGGCGTTCCTCCAGCATTATACGGCGCCCCTTGGCTTGGCCTTGTACGCCTTCTACGTACGGCGCTCCCGTCTCCTGGCGTTTTTTTCGATCCGAAACAAAAAACACACCACGAATGCTTCTCAAATGCACATCCCGCTCCATGCGTACTCAACCAACAACTAACTCTTCGCAATCTCCGGGTGCATCCCGCGTCTGCCATACGGCATTTCCCCTTTCCCGTCCATACCTGACGCGCAGTCATTTCAAAAATAAGACGTTCTCTATTTTCCTTGCTCCTTTTTGGTTGTAAATATAAAAGCAGCCCATCGGCAATGTCTTTTTGTTTCTTTGCCTTTTTTTTTTTTTTTTGGTTGGAATAGAAGATGAGCAGAGGAGTTGGGAGAAGAGAAGAGTCGGAGGTCTTTGAGGTCGTTTTTTGGGATCCTGGCGTAGTCGGACAGTCTTGCTACACGGTTGGTCACGTTTTTGACGAAGTCAACGACGACTATCCATGTCACCACTCTTGTTGGGTTGGAAAACTGAAAGGCTTTTGTTTTGGAAAGGGCTTGATGCATTCACACAGCGCTCTTAGGATTGTTCTCACGAAGCACACGAGATGTCGGGATGAGATGTAGGTGTTGTGTTGTTTTACTGTTGGTCTAGTCTTCGCGTTTCGGAGTCAACCAAGGCAATGTCGAGGTTTTGTCCATGACGTTGGTCTTTTGTTTGTTTTTCCGCTAGATGACTTATCAGACTCTTTCTTTAGAATCTTCGTTGCACGAGCACCATTTCTTATCGCAAGAAGCTGACGTCGAGGGTTGTTGTCGAATCCAAGTCGAGCGTTGCAAGGGTTCCCATTTGAGACGAACGGCCACATGACGTCAACTCATGCAGTGCATCATCTGCCTCATCAAGCGTCTTCCTGGCCAGGTTTTCGACGTCGCGCACACCGCGTGCGCTTATTATGTGACTAGATCCTGGATGGATCACCAACTGTTTTCCTAGAAGGCCACCCCGACCTCGCCGTCGCCCTATATCTGCGGTATCCACGCTCCACCTCCCAACGTCCACCCGCACCAGACAGAGCATCACGCGTCTGCTTCCAGGCACACTCGCGTGTTTATATTGGTTTCCCCGTGCCAAATCAATCTTATCGTCGCGCGCAGGCACCAGGTGAGTCTGCTAGTCAGTCAGTCGGCGTGCGCCGTTTCTCCATAGACAGCTGGTAGCTAGCTGGCAGTCATCTACACATCCAGCCGGCCAAGAATCGAATGCCATACCTGCACCCCTTCCCTGCCTTTCTCCTTGTCTCCAATCATTCTCTCGATTATCACAGCGCCAGTGCCAGCAGCCACGACTCCCGATCTTCTAACGTCAAACCTCGTCGCATCATCGATCTTGAGAGAATGTCACTGACGCTGCCGCCCCGCGTGTCAGAATCATCGGAGCCAGAGGAGCGACCCAAATACCAAACAGCTATCCAGCAATTCAAGCAGCTCGCCCTCGGCGTCATGGAGTGGACCAAGCGCAAGTCTAACGAGCAGTACGAGCAATGGGTGCCGTGGCTCGAGGATTGGTACCTCAAGTTGTTCACCAAGGACAATAAGGCGAGCTATGCGACCAAAGGTCTGTATTTTCATTCATACTACCCAATATCCCTCCTTCCATTTGTCTAACCAATCCAATCTACCTATTTTTCAAGTTTCTGACGCAACACCCAGAACAACTTGCCAAAACCAAAGTCAGTGGCAACGACGATGTCGACGCGCTCCAAGACGATGTCCACGCCACAGCCGCCAACCAGCTCGGCCAGGAAGGCCTCGCGCGCCCCGTCGGCGACATCGTCTCTAAGGAGGGCCTCAATCGCGCCGAGCGCAACGGCAAGGATGAGAATGCCGAGTACGTTCCGGGTCAAGGGGAGGCGGCTGGTGCGGCAGAGGCTGCTACTGGAGGGAAGGGCAAAGGCAAGGGTTGGTTTGGGAGGAGCAAGTAGAGAGATCAGAGGAGAGAGCATGACGTGGGGCGGGATTTAATCGAAGGATAGATTGCTTTGTGGGTCTGCGAGCTGAGATATCCACTTGCGCTTTTGTTTGCGCTTTCTTGGTTTGTATCTCGACTTTGTGGTGTGCTGTCGCTGATACATATTGTCATGGAAGACTTTGCTGCTTCATTTTCCAACGACGGCGTTTGACACAGGATATGTTCTTCTCCACCACCTCCAGCCATAGGCTGACCAGTTGCTACGTGGTTGACTGTTCATTAGTCCATCACTTCGTTGCTTTAGGCTTGGAGTGCCCCTAACTACATGAATCCTAATCAGACCCTTGATAAGCCAGAGCACATGCTTCACAGCTCTCCCTTGAAATCCAACAACATATTGTCGAGCGAACTGCACATGTCAGCATCTCGCCGACTTCGGCACGCCGTTGCTCCTTAATCGCACACATATCGACGTACCCCTGAGCCAACTAGGGGGCTCTGCACGACACGCTTCACGTAAATCTCCTTGGTTTAGTGTTCTTGATCACTGGCCCGTCACTATTTATACAGCTGAGCATTTAGAACTCAATCGACCGCTTCAACGCCTCTCTCTCCTTCTGTCTCATCCAAGCCAGTCTGACCCATCTTGGTCCGACTCAACTCTACTGCCATCAATCAAACAATGTCTGAGCAATCAAGTTCACCCAAGATCGCCATGGACATTCCATTCAGCATCCCTTTCGCTATCCATGATCCCTCAATCACAGGTGGAGTCGCGGCAAAAAATCCCTTACTGACCAACGCTCATCTCACCACTCACGCTGCCACCAGCGCTGCCAGCTCCAGCAGCACCTACACGTCTCAGTTAGACGCCAGCAAGCCGCCTGCAACGCCCCGCAGCACTGCCAAAGGCAAAAACAGCAAAGCCCAACCTGATCTCACGGCCGACGTCAACGCCATCCTGGCCGACTACGAACACGTCCTCTCGCGCGTGGAGCAGGAAAACGCTGACATACTCGCCGCCGCGCGCCGCATCGCCGCCAGCCGCAAAAACATGACGCGCGCTTTCAACGACGTGGCAAGAGCACGACAGCGCATGACGACCATTTTCGACAAGGCACGCGCCACCGTGCATCCCAGCTCTGCCCCAAACTCTCCCTACGGTGGTACTGGCAACAATAACAGTGCTGGACCTGGACACGGCAGAGGCAGCGGCCACAAGCGCACGCCCCCGGAGCTCAGCCGCATAAACCTCGAGCGCAGGCGCTGGGACTTCATGAAGCGGTACGAGGAGCTGTACCGTGAGCGTAAGGAGGTGGACGTCGAGGTGGCGCGAATGGAGCAGAAGAGGGGCAAAGATGCTGAGTGGGTCCAGGGCATGTTTTTGCGGGTTGCGGAGAAGGGACTTTTCGAGGCGACGGTCATCAGGGAGAAGAAGAGGATGCCAGTTGTGCTCAATGATGAGGAGGGTGAGGAAGTTGGGTATTGAGGAGTTGAACTCCGAGGGTGGTGGTGATCCTGAGCGAGAGACTTGGGGAAGTGTAGTTGATAGGGTCGTTGGTCATGAAGCGACAAATCAATCGATAGACTGGAATGGACTAAAGCATTGGCATAGGATTGCGGCATTCTTAAATCACTTGCTTGGTTGGGTAGATGGGGGTAATAGGATTCCTTTTTCTTTGCTGCCTGGAATGTTGCTGTTAGTGGAAGTAAAAGGCCGAGCAGCCATTATTTGGACGACTTGCTCAGACTTTTGCTACATCATATACGAAATTACTCATTAAGGATGTGGTGGAAAGATCATAAACTCTAAATACTCCTTTGTCATTGTCGAATTGCTACATCATCAGACTACTGATAGCTACCTGATTATACGTCAAGTGGTATTCGTTGCTCCTAATGACAGTAATGTGCCATTACAGTGGAAAACAGGCCTGTTGGCCAAGCCGCAAGGAGGGTAACCACGTCATTGAGCATAATTATTGATGAGAACCAAAGGAGCAGCGAGAGAAGCGACAAGTAAGGCAGTATATGAAATTGACAATTAAAGCTCTACAACGCCGGATGTTTGGCTATTTGCCACACTTGGATAGCGCGCCCCAGTCTTTGCAAGAACCACATGGACATATGAGGCACCAATAATCTCATCAAGATGCACCTTGAGATAAGAGCGAGAGCTGCTGTGGGTATCAAGAAGCGAGAAAGTCAGTTTTCAAAGATGGAGAGGAAGATGAGGAGAACGCCTGATGCCATGAAAAACAGCTCCGGCTTCAGCTCGGGCTCAAGGTCTTGTAACCAAGTCTCATCGTCGAGGAGCTTTTTGACGTAGCCTGCAATGTCCTCGTCAAATTGCTTCCTCCATGCAAGCCAGCATGGATGAAGCCTCCTCGAGCTTTCCAGAAGGATTCACTATCAGTACTAGTGACCATAACTTGACAACTGGGAATCCCAAATATGAACTTGATGGTCCCCACCACGTGCTGAGCGCTCTTGCAATTGCCTTCACTTATTGCATCTAAGAAAAGCACGACTCTTTCAGTGAGTACGCAAACATTCTTGAATGCATCCTACAGATGGATATGGATGGCTGTTTTCTCTCATGTTCAGGCGTTTTGACGAACTCCTCGTAATGTGGCGAGACGACCTATTCGACTTCTGGGCGTTGATCGCAAACTTGGCGCGTGTAAGATCTCAACATAGTTTCTGCGTTTTGGGAATCCTTTAAGGAGGAATAATAGTAGAAATAAGTCGTGGCGTCTTCCTCCTGGAGCCCGATTCCATTTTTAGGCTGCATGATGGCCAATGAGGGAGAGTCATGTTTCCCAGACCCAAGCTTTCACTCAGCCACAAAATTCTCTCTTAGAGCAGGCTCTTGTTTGATCCAGGACTGAAAGGCATGATCTAAGAACCAACTTCTGGATTCCGGCGAATGTCTTCGAAGAAACGAGTGGTAGGTCAACGTTGAGTCGATCGTAATCAATCAACTTTCAGAAAATTTGTCGCTCTTGCTGGCTCGTCTACATCTCGCTCGTCTCTTCGTAGAACTGGCAAGCCCCTGTCAGTCAAAATGTCCTGCTGGGTGGTGATGAAGTAATCAAGGATCTTGAAGCTTACTAACCTGTGACATAAAGTCAATATCTACCACCCATTCGTTTGAGAAGAAAGGCAATGATAAGGAACAAGAAAGTTAGAACTGACCTTTGGTCGTGTTGAAGAACGAGCTTGAGTTGGTCAAGAGCAGTATCAGAGTCTCTTAAGTGCTTCGCAATCCCTGGGGTAATAATCTTTCCGAGAAAGACCTTTTCAAAGAAGATCTTTTTGACGTGGTTGTTTTCTTGCAAGTGATAAAGCCGGGTCTTCGATTTTTCGATTGCGTCTCCGATATCCTTTAACAGCGTCTTGATCCAGGCAATCGCGTTTAGGTACTCCACATTATCTTTATCGCGTTAAACCTGCCGTCTGATCATCTTGACCAGGTTTGGGTAGAGAATAAATCTTTCGCTTAATTCCATGATTTCTCTTCCTACGCTTTTGCTGGAGTGTAGGTTTTCTCGAAACAAAAAGGGGCAGGACTTATCTGCCGTATCAATCAGAGTAATACAGGCTGTGATAATGCCGAGAGAGTCTGGTATTTTGAGTTCGCTATCTCTGAGCTGATTGAGAACAGGAATCTAAGGGTAAGAAAGTTTGATGCGTTTTGGAATTGGTGGGTGGGGTTACGACAGGAAGGCTATCTACGCCTAAGGAGAGAAAATGAAAAGGTGAATAGGTAGAGGAGTGTTCAGCAGGGCTGTCTTTCCAGCTCCCATATAAGCTCACACGCATCCTCATTATCCGCTATACAACATGGGTTTTGCTAAGTGATCGGCCAAGGAGATTAGCACAGAGATGAAATCCCACATTTCCATACGATAAATTCTGTTACCCCCATAAACTAGACATCAGATCTCATACAAACTACCGTATCGTTTCTTGATGTTCATTCGGAGGGAAACTCTTGAAGGTCCTGTTTGTCGCCAGCTTCCAATTGGTCATCTGCGGCCGCGGCAGAGGGTCATGCCGAACGTGATACTCACTAATCTACAAGTTGATGCGACCCCATACTTTTAAGGCGTGTACCCTGCTTCCTATATGAGCCGCTGACGAACACTGATGGCGATGAATTGCCTCCTTTGCTTCCTTGGCGCCGGCTGAAGGGAACACCCTCTCGTCATCGCAATTCGGTAAGTTTTCTGTAGTTCAGCAGTCCAAGAAACCGCCCTAGATGCGTTCCACAGAATTTTGGCATTCTTAATGCAGTGGGCATAGAAAGGTGAGTCGCAGAAACGTCGAGATTTGGTTCGTGGGCAGAAGCGAGTCAGGCTTAGCGTATTCCGTTTTGGGAAGGAGGGTCTCGGCCAGGGTCAGGGGCTCAGCGGGCGCCGGCCGCTCCCGCTCCTTGACTGGGTACCAACACGTCGCTCCCTAAGGCCCGACTAGGTACTAGACCAGCGCGACCGCGAATCCTCATTGCAGCCCGACAAGTCCTTGAATGACATGGTGGATGCATCGATGGCCAGAGTCAGCAATTCTGCGAGCTGCGAGGCAGCCCGCGGCGCGATGAACCCGGCGCTTGGCTTCGATTGCCATGGCATTGCCTGCGCTTCCAGATGGCCTCGAGTGGAAGTCGTTGAGTTGAATTCTGCAACCAGCCTATTTTCACCATGTTTGCATCGATAACCTCCCGTTGTTCTCGTCGTAGAGATCCGAACTCAACCGCCCCCAGTCTACGTGTCAAAGAATCAAACCTGCTTTCCTCCATCCAATCTGCATGATTGTTTTCAGCCATGTGAAAAACGCGAAAGGGCAGCAAGTTCCACTGAAACCCAGCAGACTTGGAACAAACCAGAACTTGGACCAGTAGAAGGACGGTATTCCGGCCAAGACTCGAAACAAATGGACCGTGCTGTGAGGGGCTTCCACGTTGCATCTCGGGTTGGACGATGACCGCAGAAGTCCTGGTTTCGAAGAGTGGCCAGAATCAACGTTATCTGGAAAAGGTGTGCGCTAGTCAAGAATCCATCGGGGCGTCCGACAGCTGGGCGTTGTGGATCAACAAGTAATTACAGGGAAAGGTCTGGCGTCTCACTAGCCTACCACAACACCATTACTGTCAAGGCATTTTCCAGCGACAGACATTATAGGAGTAGATGGGTTTTAATTTCCACGTACTCTCCCTCAGCTCGCCTCCTGCTCCAGGGAGCAAGCAATGCATGACCCGACTTTGCCGAAAATGGAATTCACTTGGCGTCTAAATCAACCACATCAGCTCTTCTACCCCTGTGGGATGTCATTGAAGCCCCAAGCTATCCCAGGGCAATGGTTGTTTGTGGCTTTGTGAGGCAGCTACAGAAAAGATTACTATGGTTCCTATTTTCCACATTGGTGCCCAGAAGTGTGCATGAGGCGTTGAGATATTCGAAGTTGTTGTTTTTAAAAGAATGCTTCCGGACTTCACTCGTTTTCAGAGTTCAAGTCGCTCGCTCAAGACGTTCTTTCCACCATGTATTGCTCTTGGTTGAGCGCGCTGCTAAGCGCACAAGCTCTTTTTGCTCTTACTTCGTTCAGCAATGCTCAGCAATATGTTGGCTCGAATTTTTCAAGCACGCTACCTTCTGTGCCAGGAACCGAGGTCACTTTTTTCAACATCAAATCTGCCAACAACAAGAACACGACCCTGATCAATTACGCCTCTCTCAACGCCGCCAATAATGGGAGACCAGATCCGAAGAAATTGAGACGCGCAGTGATTGTCATCCACGGCTTGAACAGGGACCCGCAGACATATATTTCCCAAATGTGAGTGTTGCGAGTCTTGTTCTGTGCGGCATGCTGACACCTCGCAGGCTTGTCGCGTTGAACTCATTAAAAGTACCTGGGATCAATCAAGACACTGTGGGCATCATCGCTCCTTATTTTGCCAATGGCGATGACAAAAATACCGGATATTATCCTTGGAGCGGTAGCTCCACGAGTCTTGCTTTGGTATGGAAAGGCTCGCAGTGGGCAAGCGGAATCTACAATCAGTACCCCAGCTCGATTCCAACCGTTTCCTCGTATGCTGTAATCGACCAAATTATCCAATATTATGACAACAAGACACTGTTTCCAAACATGGCACAAGTCTGTATTCCCGCGGCTTACAGAGACCAATGTTGACATTTGCCAGATTATTGTCGCCGGACATTCACTTGGGGCACAAACGAACCAGCGATATGCCGAAGTCAGCACTGTGTCAACCACAACCCCCGTGGTTTACTGGATCGGAAATCCGAATTCGTGGGGTTGGATGAGCACTGATCGTCCGCTGGATGCGTCATCCTGTACCGTTTATGACGACTGGCGGGATGGCTTGAATGCCTATCCCACGCTTTATAACGCGGCACTCGTCAATACCAGCACTGGGATCGATCGTGCGGGAGTGTTAGCAAACTACCGCAAAAAGAACCTCGCCTACGCACGCGGAATTCAAGACTTTGGAGATGATGCCAGCACTTGTGCCCCAGGAACCACAGGAGCGCAGAGGGACGAGCGCTTCTTCAACTTCATTGCACGATTTCCACAACCTGCGAAGCTCAACACCATCGACTACATCAACTGTGGCCACGACTCCGGATGCATGTTTGCGTCTCCTGCCGGGCAAGCTCGCCTGTTCCTCGACAACTTCAACGGTAACGGTTCAAGGGCCTATGATTTTGGGTATCCGCGGCTGCAGGCTGGCGATGATCCGAACCCTGACCCGGCTCAAAACTCGACCGTCATACTTCCCAACGCTGGCACATACAGCGGCATGACTTACCAGGGATGCTGGACGGATCAGACTCCTTCGACTCTGACAGTCAAAGTTTCGTCCGGGAATAATAATTCCATCGAAACTTGTACCGCCGCTTGCTCTTCTCAAGGATACAAGATCGCAGGGCTTGAGAATGGAGTAGACTGCTGGTGCGGGAATACCATTGGATATAGTGCTTTCAACACCACTGACCGTGGTTGCACGACTACATGTCCAGGTAATTCAAAGCAAATTTGCGGCGGCCCAAATCGGATGTCGCTGTTCTCCAATGGATCCATGGTCCAGGCCATTACACCAAGTTCTCTCAAGATTGTAGGGGACTTTAGCCTCTTAGGGTGTTACTCTGACACACCAGCCAATAGAGGCTTGTCCGCAAAAAGTACCTCCGTGTCGACTATGACAGTAGAGAATTGTGCCTCTTTCTGCGCTGGCTACAAGTACTTTGGAGTTGAATACAGTCAAGAGGTGAGTCGGACTTATGAATTGAGAGGGAGCACAACACTAACGTCTTCCAGTGCTACTGCGCAAACACTGTGGGTTGTTCGAGCACTATCTCATCATCTGGAAATTGCAACATGCAATGCAGCGGGAACAGCACTGAGTACTGTGGCGGCAACGGCTTTCTCAACATCTACGCACTGCCATCAGCACCTTCGCCTTCATCCACCAACTGTTCAGCGACCGCAACTTCTGCTAGTGCAAGCCTCACATCTTCCGCTACGACAGGTCTGTCTTGTCCCTCATCCAATGGCGTAGTTTACAACACCACAATTGGCAACGGATATGTTATCGAATGCTACACAGATCACAGTAAGTCAATGACCGAAATTGAACTCTATATGATGCTGATCCAAATCAGGTGCTGGCGATATGGGCTCAACAACCACATCCTCGTTTGAAGGCTGCATTGCCGCATGCGACGCTACCTCCGGATGCGTTGATGTATCCTATGTGTATGGCGCCTGCTACCTGAAGAACGCCGTCGGCGCCGCTTCTTCGAACAACGTAGTTCTCGGAGCCCGTCTGGTCGCCCGAAACGGCACATACACTGCTTCAGTCAACAGTACTGCGTCTTCTGTCTCGATTGCTACGGGCCCGACTGCCACGTTGGCACTTTCCACCTCTTCGGCTTCTCCCATCTCGTGCCCATCTGGCGATGGTTCAATGTTCATGGCTGCGAACAACAAGACCTTTATCATTGAATGCGGCGTGGACCATGCTGGAGGTGACTTGGGAGCACCGACGTACCCTTACGACTTCGGCCTGTGCATAAACCAATGCGCTTCGACCAGCGGCTGCGTGGACGTCTCCTTCAACGGTGGACCCTGCTACATGAAAGGCAGTGTTGGTGCGGTAGTGGCCAACTCTGGAGTTTGGGGCGCCAGACTTTTCACCGGTAGCTCGAGCCTTTCCTCGTCGTCAGCAACTGGCTCATCCACTTCACCGGCTGTGACTGCTGCGTCAAACTCGAGCTCATTGCCGTCAGCTTCATCAGCCATCGTTTCCACAACCAGCTCACTTACCGCATCCTCCACTCCAGCTCCTCTTCCCTCGGGTGTTGTTTCGCAAGGCTGTTTCATTGATAACGGCAACCCCCATCCCCTCCCGACCCAATTGTACTCGAACAGTTCAAACACCCCTTCTCTTTGCGCATCTGCATGCCGCGCCGCAGGATACCAGTTCGCAGGGACTCAGTACTCGGCAGAATGCTGGTGCGGCAATTATCAACCCACGACCAACACGTCCTTGTCCGACTGCTCGATGTCCTGCTTGGGAGACAGCTCTCAGAAGTGCGGAAGTGGCTACAGGATCTCCGTAACCAAGGATACGCTCTGGCAACCGTCATTCTTCGCGAGACAAAGCTATGGCACGTGGAACCTTGCCGCATGCTACGTTGATGGAGTCAATGGCGCCAGGACGCTGCCAGACCAGGTCAGCATTGACGCCTCCAGTGCAAGCGTGACCAAATGCTTGGATGCCTGCACAGCCAGCGGGCACACAGTCTGCGGAGCGGAATATTACCACGAGTGTTGGGCCGCTAACACCATGCCATCGAACAGTCTCATTGCGACCACTAGTGATGGAAAGAGCAGCGATGCACTCGCCGCAGGATGCAATTACCCTTGCTCGGGAAATTCGACTGAGGCTTGTGGTGGAGCGGACAGAATTCTTGTTTATATTAAGAATGGCACGACGGCGATGAATGGGACGAAGAAGGCATAAAGGTCGACAAAGAATTATTGACATTTGAGCACTTCAACCTAGGTTCTGCATTAACTTATTTTAGTAAATATTCTGAAGCAAACGGCCCACTGTCAATCATCCGTTCTGTGACGTAATCCGACTTCATTTCTAACGTGCCGTAAGCTGGGAATGGCATACTCCTAGTTCCAGTATCCTGAGTTTGTTCCGGCGGAACCATCGAAAAAAATATGCCTGACTTGTGGACGTTTCATTTTTCTCGTAAACGCTACGTCGCTTCATGTGTCCTCCACGTAAAGCAGCTTCCAGGGGGTTGTTGAAAGGACCACCCGAGCCTTCAATGTTGGCACTGTGTTCCATGAGGATCGAAATTGTGGATAGATGGCCCTTGGATGCTGCAACTTGGAGTTCGTCTCCCTAATTCTCGTCTTCTGCGTTGGGAGACGCGCCGTGGTCCAGGAGCAGTTGAAACAACGTCGTTCTGACCTCTGGTTGCGGAAGCACAAAGGTGATACCTGGAGCGGCTCATGATATTAGGATTTGCACCTTTCTTGAGGACGAGTTGCACGAGTCATGATTTTCCTCCGGCGATTGCCGCTTGCAAAGCGTTACCAAAGTACCCTTGCCCTTCGTTGATGTCTTAACATGCTTGCAGCAACATTTCTGACAATTTTTACTTCCGGCCATGGAATGAAACATGCAATGGGATGTGATGTTATGCTGGTGAATGGCCACCTGCTTTACCGCCCAGAAGATGCTTTACAATATCCGTATGACCTTTGAAACCTGCCAGCAGCAGAGCATCATCGAAACCGGCCTTTGAAGAGCAATTGGAACCGCATTTGAGGAGTATCTGTGCTATGTTTTTGTGGTCACCAGCCAAGGCAGCCTGCGTCGTTTCACCATATGGACCGTCGTTCCAAGCAGTCCTTGCTCCTTTAATCATCGAAAGTCTGATGATTTCAGAATTCCCAGAATATGGAGCGGCATTGAGAACTGTGCCATATCTTCTTCCTTGAGCATCAATATTGCAGTTATCCTCGAGCAAATATTGGGCCACATCGATGTGTCCACCTCCGGCGGCGAGTAATAGTCCGCAGGCTCCAAAATCGTTTACAGACTGCCAACTCTGGCATCATGCAATCAGAGACCAGTTTCACAACCACCTCGAGAACCCCTAAGGAGCAAGCAGTGAAGAAAGGCGATGGAAGTGAGCCCAAAGCTGAGTCGAGCCTTTGGTAAAAATCAAGCCTCCAACATGTCATTGGCTCTTGAAGGTTCATCATGAAGTTGTTTTTACAGCCCTCGAAATGCTCCTCTTCAATAAATTGGAGCAACAGGGGCATTAAATCGGTGCATCGGCGGTCCGAACGAGAAAACCCATAGTGAGCTGCCTAGTAGTTGGTTGTGTAGCCGATCAAAAGATCTGCCAAGGGACATCCCCACATGTAAGAAACAGAGGTATCTTCCAGTCACAACTGAGTATGCTCGATCTGCACCAATTATAGACGCATTCAAGATACCTGGCAAATATGTGAGTTGTTGCAATGAGCATGGATAATGGCAGGAGTAGTCACTCTCAGACTGAGATGCACGAAGCGAAATGTAGTTTTTTTGAAAGTCAGGACAATTCTGCAGAATGAGTGATGATAATACCTTGGAAATTGACGATTTTCACAGCTAATGATGTGACCGTGCTACAGAGAGGAGTTGAGTTGGATCTTTGGTTTTTAGTACAGCAGAATGGCTAGGCTGCAAATCGGTGCGGCTGTGAGGCTGTGGACTACAATCTGCATTTACTATCGTTTGGGACTGACTTCAAAAGGTGTAGCGCATGCTAGGTTCAGTGTAGACATTGAAAAGAGCTCAACCACCAGCTCATGCAGACTGTCTTAGATAGTCAAGTAGTCTTGCAGATATCTCGTCCTTGACAGCTTTGCTGCCTTGGTGCAACTGACCTGCACGACGTTATGCGGTGCGGCTTTGAGTAGGGCTGAGGGCCCAGCGATCTTAGAATCCGTGTAGAGCTCCTGTCTTCAAGCGTGGACTCTGGCATCCGATCATACTAGAAGTCCGAGTACTAATGCTGACTGCTCGATCGCGGGACGTCAAAATTGCACCGACTGCCTATTAGTGCCTTAGGAAGCCAGTTAGGCCGATTCTAAGCTGACAGAAGGAATGAGAGCATTCTATCATACCCTCTGACGAAGTTGGGTCCATACTGTCTGAAGAGCTTGACAATTAACTGCGACAAATGTGGGGATGAAAAGTTAGGGAAAGTAAACGAACGACTGTTTGCAGGAAAACAATCTAGAACTACGAACCTACTTCGTGACAACATGCACCTCTGCCGAGCAGCGCCCACATCTCTCTGTCAAATCACCACATCCTTTCGTTCGGGACAACACGCACCTCAGCCGAGCGGCGCCTCAAACCATACGCCCTCCACTCCCGCACCCAACCCTTCAACTCCTCGACAGCGTCCGACGACCAGCGTGCCGCGGCCCTCAATACACTCGGCCTCGTAGTCACATGTCAAGGCATTGGTGATGACACTGCGCCGCGAGAGGACGAACGAAAATCCGTAGGGCGAAAAATCGAAGCTCTCGGCTCGCTCGCTCGCCTGCTCATTTCCCAATTCTTCATCGTCATCGACGCCATACTCGTCTGCAAAGACCTCCTCATGCGTGTCCTCGTCGGCGGTAACGTCATCGTTTTGGCCCATAGCGCTCGGAGGGCGTATGGCCGCGGTGCGGGAGAGCAGCGTTAAAGACCACAGACAGCGTTTGAAGTACGCGTGGGCGACGCGAAAGTAGTTGATGGGCGACTGCGGCGTTGTTGGTAAGTGGTAGGCGGCGAGGCCGGCGAGGAAGAACAGCAGCGGCGTTTCTGGCGGGAACGGCAGCGGATCTTTTGGGGAACTGAGTGGACATTTAGGGGACACCGAATGGGGGCGACGCTCTTGGTATATCGCTGAATGTCTGTTTTGTGATCGAGGGTTCCATCTTTCATGCTTCGTGGTTTTCGAGGCCTCGACGGTGTTGCCTTGGGGTGCTTCTGGACAGCCCGCCTCAAGGCTTTTGGCGCAGTTGGATTTGGTATCTTCGGAATTCGCTGCCCAGGTCGCTCTGGAACTCCTCATCCTCGTTAAACTTATTGTTCCTCTCGTGGAACCCGCTCGCCTTTGATTTACGGTGCTTGAAAGGTCTGCGGACCATGCCGCCCCGGCGCGAATGAATCGACCAATTGTCGTAATGGTATTGGCAACGGTGACAGCCCTGCTGATGCGCGGCGGAGAAGTGGTATTCTGTTCCTCATGAGGTGGACTTGCACTGAGCTCATTAGCGATAGGAACAGAACTTCCCTCTGGACACCTCCTTCGAAGTGGTGGCGTAATACGAGCAGCACCGGCGCGAATAAAGTCAGTCAAGGTACCGGATCGACTTCGTGCGGCCATAGCATCACGCGCATCTTTATTATCGGCAGCGTTTACAGTCAATCCCATCAACGTGCTGACCTCGTCAAGGGCTTCTTCGATTGCCTTCAGCGCCGCATAATGCTCACCCAAGTGGAAGTGCACGATGCCCAAGTTGGACCACAGCTTCGCGCGCGCGATGCCCGGTATGTTTGAGGTCGACGTGCGACGCAAGATCTGCGTGACGAGCAGCGCAGTCGATGTCCAGTGCAAGTGATGGAAGAAGTGGGAGGCCTGTAACCACAGCGCGAGAGCTTCGTTGTTGCTAAGCGGCGGCAGGGGCCGGGCGCAGAGCGTTGTATTGCGGGTTGACTCAGGCGTGCGCTTCTTGAGACAGGGCATCGGGAAGAAGCTTTGGAAATTGCGAAATGTGCTTGATTGAGGACGGTCGATGGCGACTACAAAAGAGAGGCACGGCGATTTTATCATCGTGCGATTCTTGTCCTTGAGATCTTTCCCTGTGACGGGGTTGCGCCTCGCGAGGTGAAATTCCTTTGTCGGTACATCCTCGTGCTGTTGATGTCTAAATGACAGTCGTTTCTCAGCACGAGGAGGACCCGAGAAGACGAGGGTCTGACCTTCAAGTCTTCCGCCTGGCTACAGCCATCATTTCGTAGGGCGCCAACCCGGACTCCTCGATGACTTCAACTGGCTTGAAGGCAGGGTGGTCGAAACAATCCTTGTAGTCTTTCCAATCAAGCCTTGGTCCCAGCCAAACCACAGTCTTGACCTCTCCATTTGTATACCTGTCCAAATATCTCTTGATGAGGCCTGGATCTCGCGGGTAAACAAAGATCCAGGCGCGTGCTGCTTGCGCTCGTGGACAAAGATCCCACGTGCCCCCCACGTTCCATGTGGACTCCTCGCGCAAGTATTTGTTGATGGATGACTCTACTTCAACTCCTTCGACGGATATTTTGGGGATATGTGCTTGAAGCTGAGCTTCGAAAAGCCCGGAACCACTGCCAATCGATAGCGCGAGGCAGTCGTTAGTAGAGATAAGGGTCTCCAAGGTAGAAAGAAACGTGGTGGAGAGGCCGAGGCAACAGTCAGGGTGATGCCTTGGTAGTGCATCTAACGGTGGAAGAGCCATGTTGTTCTGGTATTGTCGCGGCGCACCAAGCTATTGCGGCTTGGTCAGCATGGTATCTTATCCCGGCTCTAAGAGCCCCAGATCTTCAAGACGGGTCAAATTTAATATTTGGATGACAGCAGGCCAGAGAGCCTACATTTGAAGCGTTGGTGGTATTGGAGTCGAACCGATCATCGATTAGTCGAGAACACGGCTGATTTGATGGATTGGTGGATTGATTCGTCTATTTAACCTGGTATAGTTCACATGGGTAGGTCCATGCAGGCGACTATCTATCGGGATTTACAACGGGAAAACCATGATCCGCCTAACACATGACCTAGGGTAAAGCCCCGTTCTGCTGGTTTGGCCTGCGCCTTGCTGTGTTCTAGTCTCCACGGAACTATTATGGTGGTGCTAGAGGTCGTGCCGTACGTGCCATCTGCCATGCTTGCTCAACTCCTTGTCATGCTCCTTAGTCGATCAGTTGAGTTAGTTCTTAAGCAAGTTTGAATTGATGAAGGAGGTTATTTTCTAGGACCCATTCAGCTGACGCCCGCAGGCACCTCGGCGTGTTCAGGAGTGAGTAGCGGTCTGCCGTTCCAGCCTGGATGAAGAGGCGTGCCGACTGAGTTCTATGGCTGGTGCAGTAGGTAAGGATGTGTCGCACCCTCTGCTGCTGGCGTTTCGGGGGTTACAGCTGCACAGAGGGCCAGAGACTATTGGCACCTTCCGTTTGCAGGAGTACTTATCGAACCCGACGTGTTCAGTGTAGAGGAGTCCATGTCCCAGTCTGTAAATCTCAGGGCCCCAGCTACGAAACAAATTTTAGGCCGGAATAGTCACGTGAAAGGATTCTTGATAATCAACCTTGAAACCCTACCTGGACATGCCGCAAAAGGAGTTGCTAGTTTGCAAAGCCCTCTCCAGGCCTTTCCGATGCATTGATGAAAGGTTGCAGTGTTCACGGGGGGATGTCTGTGTTGTCGGAGTGTGAAGCCACAGTGCGGACTTTGAACACCAAAAATGAAAATTCAGAGGCGATTCAAAGGCCTCCGGTATCGCGCCCGGTTATAAGTCAATAGACCGATCAATTGTACGGATGACACTGCGGACACGACTCAGCCGTCAAATAGATTTCAGCTCAGCGCCCAAAGAGTCGCACTTGTATAAGCGGTAGACACCATTGGACAGGCTCGCAAAGAATCTAATGGCCAACAGGCATCGATTAGACATCCGCATCCCTTCCGTAGCCGATCGCATTGTCAAATCATCAACAATTGGAAGTGGTCGGAGATGGAAGCGTGGGGGACGAGTTTGCTTAGCGAGACCAGCGGTTAATGAGGGTCGGTAAGTCTCACGCCCGCTATAAACAAACCGAGACATCCACATTGTAAGAGAGGGACCTGTGACGGGTGCAACAACTGTAGACGCGGAGAAATGGTGTTTTACGATGGATAAGTTCTAGGTCAAGGTAGTGGCGGCATTTTTGGCGGCGCGTGCGTAGCTGCCAAAAAAGCGGCGGACACGGAGCACATATGCATGCGGAAAAGTAGCAGTGCCGGCGGAGGGCACGGGCAGGAAAAGGAGCGAGGCGAAATGGTGGGTTTGGAGAAGGTGAGATGGTGATGATATTTTAAGGTCCCAGACACTAGTTGGGAAAGGTGAGAGTTGACCTAAGGGCGTGGATGAGGCGGTGGACGACGGCGGTGAAGCGAGGGCCAGGGGTATATTTTTAGGTAGATGATGGCCTAGCCGCATCGGGTAATGTCGCTGACAGACAGGGTCGTCAAATCGGCCGGGCCTCGCGGACGCAAACGCACCATACTCCGACCACCGATTGTCGTCTACTTCTAGGAGTACACCGAGGCTGAAAATGGAGGAATACCGCTCCGGTATGTCTGCTTGCCCTCGAACCCGCATCGCATGGCCGTCGCCATGCCATCTCATCCCATGTGCGCCCGCCTCCGCTGCCCGCCGCCTCCTCCGCCGCCGAGCTGTCATCTCCGGCCTGCAAACAGCGGTATAGCCTCACGTTGGTTGCATCCTTTCACGCTACTCCCGTTGCCATCCAACGCATCCAACAAGCAAAAATAGTGCCCAATTCGTCTTGGTTGTGTTTCCCTCTGCGTACCTAGGCCAATCTCAGCCCTACTTTCCAGCCACATTCTCATCATGTCCCAAACCCTGCCGCTTCTAGTCAAATGGACTTGCAATACATATGGACTAGCTACCATTTCAACCTTGGCTCCGGGTCCTCTCCGCACTCTGTACCACTCGCCTGTCCGTCTGGACTTCTGTCATTAGCCGCATTTTGTGCCTGCTCTACCTTGTTTGAAATAGTTCGGCTGTCACGGGATACTGTGCCTACTTTTCACAGCTGCCTGATCGGCGTCCAGCATCATTTGCTCTTTCGACATGCAACCTTGCTCCGCTGCCACACCCGCACCCAATTCGGTCTTGTCCTCTCCACACTATATCAGCTATTCTGCCCAGCTGATGCTCCACTCTCCTGTGCTCTTCGCCTGCATCGGATCTTCTGCCCGGATGGACTATCCTCGACTCAATACTTCCTCCGCGCGAGCTCAGACTCCACCCACAGCATCGATCGTCTGCTTCTCGGGTACCCGAGCAGACCATCCTCTTACTTTAAACGTCCCCCACGGAGAAAGACGAAGAAGACCCGGCTTCACACAGGCTGCTCGCAGTGTCTCACAGCGCTCCATTTCGCTTGATAAACCCCTTCCAGCTATTCCTCGCTCGGCCCCTCCGACGCAGACCTCTTATACACGACCACCAGCAAATAATTTCCAAATGTCAAACAGTCGGGACTGGCGACCTTCGCCATTGAGGGTGCCTAGTAGATCTGGCAACGAGGCCTCCTCCAGCAACCCCATACAAGATTCACCAATTTCACCTCCCGTCGACGACAACCGAAGACCGAGCCAAGTGGATTCTGCAAAGAGTCCTGCCCATACCTATGCATGGGCAGACTCTCCCCCAAGAGCGAATTGTGGCCGAGACAGTCAAGGCAGAGCCCGGAGTCAAAGCGAAACCTTTGAGAACATCAACGAGCTTCACCAATTTGCTGAAGCAACTTGCGGCTTTGAACCATTTTCACCACTGCGCGGATCGCACATCCCTATGAACTCGGTCTACAACGACCATCATGGCCCCCGCATCTCTTCGTCACCTGCCTTACCAACGTATGAGCAAGTTAACCCTCCTCGCAGGGGCCAATCATCTTCGCAAGCACTGGCAGAGGCCCTGGCTGCGGTCGAAGCAGAAGAGCAACTGCGCACGGAGAGAGGTGACGAACTACCCGATTACGCACAAAGCCAACGGGAAGCACAAAACAAAGCGAGGAGGGCTGCTGCGCGACGCGCCGCCGAATTGGAGAGACAATGGATCGAGGCGAGAATGAGGCGACCAAGCCAGTAAGTGGCTTCTGTTTACAGCACGGCGTTCTGGGGATACTGCATATTAAAAGCATTTTTGGTGTTTGGAATGCATTGGGCATTAGCATTCGCTTCCGAGATTTCTGCAACTCTTGTTTGGTGTTTTGGTATAGCATTTCCGCGCCGTATACCCTCACTCTCGTTTTTAGAATCACTTCACATGCTATCGTTTCTTAGTAGCGGAATTTTTCCACGGGAGCGATCAGTTATGTCGTACAATTCCCAACCACCTCCGTCATGCGGCGTAACCAGCGTGTACCCTGTCATCAATAATCCGGCTCCAGCCCTATGGCGTGGACTATCATATGAGTTGCTGCCGCCACCATAAATGCACCACGCGCGTCCTCGCATGATGCCCTGCTTCACTGTTGCGCCCGCGTGTCTTTGCCACGAGATGGTACGAGGCATCCTACGCCACCCATCTCACCGGCAGCTATCAATGCTGTTCCCGGTTTCGCCATCGTTAAGCAGCCCCTCCGCGACCCCCAAGCGAGAAAAGTCCCTGCGACAGAAAAAAACCGCAACTCAACACCAAGCCTGATGGATAAAGCAGATAGCTGCTTTCAGCATCTCAATATCGCTAACTCCGCAGAATCTAGAGCATCAGCCACCTATCCGCGGAGGCTGATTTCAAAAGTCTACGGCTGGAAAGCCTCAACCGCCCGAATGCTCGTCAATGCTGCTACTACCCCACGGCAACACCTAGCTTGGAGCTAAAAAAGTTGTCAGGGGTGTCTGGCCTGCTACGTACCAAAGGAAAGATATTCTAACCTGGCGTCTTTGCCTTACTCGCATAAACCCCACGACTCTCGGCTGCCCAACAGGGTACCCCTTGTACCACCCTTGATGCTACCATACACCAGCTGCATATCATCACTTCTTACATCTTCACGACACGGCTTAGGCATGTTGCCACCTCGTTTCTTTCGACTTCTGCATATTTGCCATCAGCCATAAGCATCTTGCTGCCACAGCTGCGCATTTCCACATTGCATCGCTTGTCCAGCTTCCAGACGCCTGCGACGTATTTCGTTCAGCAAGACAGCACGCGGCTGTAGACACGATCACAACACCACTAACACACGGACCTGGCACCGGGCTTGACCAACCTTTGCAGACATGACCGGCGTGCGGCTCGGCCGCCACTCCCGGCTCCGACTGTGGCACCTGCTTGCCCTAGCCCCCAAATCCCTAGAGCACTGAACATGCCTTATCCAGGGCTCTGCGAAAAACTCTCACGACGGTCCCGTCTTCGATTCCTTCTCGACCACGTGCAGGGATACTTCATAGACGCACAAAGCAAACGGACAAGACGGCTAACCGGCTGGCAAACTTCGGCTTCGGCATTCTCTATGTTGCGCACACCGCCGCCGCCCGCCGCGACACGCTCGGCCGGAAATCTGAATGCTTACTTTGGACGCTAGAAAGTCTTGCTACACCTCAACACTCACGCTCACCTGTCTCATTCGCTCTCATTCTCACCCCCTTCTCGCGTTCGGATTCGGATCTGCGCATCACCCTATCTTTATCATCTCCCCCTTTCTCGCTATGTTTCTTTTTGGTTGTGCAACTCGGCCGCCACTTTTGTGAGCAAGTAAGCATATCGCGTGGCCGCCGCCGCCGCCGTTACTGGCTACGGCCGATGACGATATTGACGATGATGTCGCGCGGCACGACAAATATACTTGCATACTGCGGAGCGGATGATGGAGCGGGGTCGCGTGGGTTTCAATGACCTGGCCATGGTCACGGATGATCAATCATGGCCCAGTTCTTTTCCCACCCGGTCGCTGTCCTGTTCGTCGGTTGCTTCCTGCAGGTTGTCGTCTGTGAAGGATTTATGCGCATGGTGCGGATGCTAAAAATAGGAACTGACGTTCCTGGAGACCTGCGCGACAAAGACCGTTATGCAGAGGGCATATGGAGGTCGGGTACTAGCCACAGGGATGATAAAAAGGCGAGAGGGGTTCAATCTCATGTTTGGTCATCGAGCAGTCGGCGGATGAGGCACTGGAAGAGCAGGTCTCATGCAGAAGGCTGTGGCGCTCACGACTGCAATTTCCACGAATGTGGTCGATCACTCCATGTGTCTCGAAAGATTTCGAACTCTTCGTCTACCACTCCAATGGACTGTCTAAAACTGTCTTCTCTGGCCCCCATTTCCAGTGCCTTATGGAACAGCAATTTTCATCAAGACCCGGAGACCGAAACTGAGGGCCGGCCAAAATTCCCCAACGAGACCGCAAAATATCGCGTGGCAGTCATTGGGCGACACGCGGGGAGATTCGGACCAGGATGAGTAGGGTGCAATACACCAAACAATGAACAAAAAGTGATTCAAACGATGGAACCAAGGATAACTCTCGAAGAACCCACAGACGTAGTGTTCCTGTCCAACCAGCTCGCGCATACACAATCCAAGTGCCTCCTCACGCTCGGGAATAAAGGTCAAAAGTCGCCACGGAGACCGAAAACTGAGACTGGCTCAATTACAAAGCACAAAGTATGGTCCCTGATCGCAATTCTGTTTCACTCGATTCAGTCCTCGCTCAATCCCATTTACACGGCTGTGATCATCCGTATATCCGTCGAGTGAGGGCCGGCGGTCGACCCCTAGAGTGTCTTTCATGACTGACCGCTCCGCGCTGCATGATTAACCTCTTCCACCGCTGCCACGCGGATGAAACAGCTACCAATGTGGGGACTCCTCTCAACAGTGGCAGTCTGGTAGAGCGACAGTCTCTCCTAGCTCGTACTGCTTGCTCAAAGAGGAAGTTCACACTCCCCAGGTAAATATAGCTTATAGGAACAAGTCCATTGAAGATCTACTGAACAAAGGACGGCCGTTAGGCGCAAGTTGCAGTACATACTTGAAGAAGCACACAGGCATGCAGGTTGGAAGTGTCGCATGGTGGGATCACCCTTCGAGGCCCCGGGGCTCCAGCCATAGACACCTGCGCACGAGGGAAGCGCCCATGAGGGAGAGCCTATCGAGCCCCAAGCTTCACTCCATCCATTCACATCCTTTCGCTCTTTCGAATCCGCACTCCGGCTCTGATCCCCGTTCAGTCAATCTCAACGCAAAGACGAGAACGGAATCGGTACCGCGTAGCATCTCAGAGCTTTCCTGTCGGGCCTTCTCCGTGATGCACATACATCGAGGATGCGTGGTGGCCTCCTGGCCTCTTCAACTTTGCTCGGATCATCTATCTTTCTAATTTTGGACATTGACACAGAAGCACTTGTTTGCCGTTTTCTATCGGGTATGTGTCCCCGGGAATAACGCAGTGTCATTTTCAATGGCGCAGTCTAAGTGCATCGGTATGATAAAACTGCATACACACGGCAGCGGCGCAGCTGGCTAGGGAGGACAGAGAGGATTCAAGTTCCTTGCACCATGAGGATACAGATTTTCATGGTCCCAGAGTAATCCAGGAACACAGGAAGACTGCGTGCAAACACAAAGTCTGAGAAACTGCAGTGGTGTTCGAGTGTGACGATTTTCCGCACCAAGCCTCTTTCGCTCTGCAAATTTCTGTAAAAGTCCACGTGGAACCACGCGCAACCACTTTCACCGCATGGCATAGCTAAATTTGGCATCAAAGGAACGAAAGGATTGAAAGGATTGAAAGGATTTCTTTGATTCGTCTTTATTTCTAAGCAAATGCATTCAGGGATATGAAGAGATAAACTTGGCAGGCGTTTTGGCCACTTGGTGCTCGGCACAGTTCGGTGTCGCGAGCGAGGCAGGACAGAGCAAGGAACTGTAGCAGATTGATCATTCGGTAGCTGTCTGCAGGGCTTGGTCCTTCCACTATCATTGTTGCTTACGGGATCGCACATTACGGGAGCTCACATTTGGCGGTGTTACGTCAGCGTGGTCGAAGTTATTCCTGCTCGAGTCACGGGCCTCACCTGGTGGATTGATCAAAGAGACATTGAGAGAACTTTTAGGAGTCAGATTTGGGAATCGTTGTTCTTTGTTTAGACTGTTCGGAGCGTCTGTCGATGTGAGGAACTCGGTGCTGTCTTGAGGAGCTCCCAGTATGGGATTGGGGGCCTCCTTGGCTCGCCATGCGTCTCGATCTGTGCGCTGACGGTGGGAAGACACTACGATGTCGTCATCTCGTTTAGAGAATTGATTCCTTTTGCAACAATCTTTGTCTGGAACTGATGCTGTGCAGAGACGACGCAACGAGGGCACACTCCAAAGTCCCAGGCCAAAACATTAAACTGGGATGGTAAGGACCCAGTTTAGCCTGCATAATTTGGCTTTTAGGGGACCGTCGCCGATTAAAATTGCCGTGGAAACGGATATCCTCAATGGGAATGTGTCGAGTCTTGACGGGAGTTGTGCAGATGGCCCTCCCAGTGGTCGCGGTCCACAGTGGTGCCTGATATCGATAGAGGCTCGCCAGTCCTTTGAAAACGCTTCTGTGATACCGAGTAACTCTTCACAAAACTGCTCATGAGAACTGATCGCGCTGTGAGAAATGCCAAAAATCCTGAAGCGATGTTTGCTGGCTACAAATCCGGTGACTCCGGGTCTGAGATGCTTTACAGGGACCAGGAGGCCTATCCAGTTGGAGGACTATGACGCATGAGGCCATATTAGAGTCACCGTTTGGAACTATGGTTCTTACGTGCAGCGCGATGGAGAAAGAAAAATCGTCGCTCGTTGCACACAGACGAAGAGTGTGGCTTTGAAACATGGCTTGATGCAAAGTGCGGAATATTAGATGAAGATTATGAAAGACTTGTATGCTGTAAAACCAGACACCTGCCTGTAAGACTTGAACCATTCATATTTGGAATGGCGGTGACAGGAACCTACCAACGGGCCTGCCGCTGTTCAGAGGCGGACGAATGACTTACCGAGCCAAAAATGAAGCAAAACGATCAGACACTGAGTCTGCTGCTCCATCAAGAAGTCTCTCAGGACAATCTGCAGCAGCGCCGTTTCTTTCGATGGACTATCGACGGCTCCCTCACGTCCTCCTCTCTTCCAAACTCCTCAAACACCGCAAAGGGCCTCTTTGCCTCCACAACGTTGGGCGTACTCAACATAGTTACCCTCCTTGCTGATTTCTCCCAAAAATGGATAGTATCTTGGATTTTCCGGTCAACGTCCTCTCCGTTCCAAAATTCCGTTCGAAACCATCCTGCGAGCCAGTCCATCGGCACGAGAAATCTTGGATGGCCTTCGGGCGTCATCTTCTTATTTTCATGGTCTGCCCAAGTGTTCCAGACAAGAGGACCAGGCGGATCTAACTTTCCGTTGGACGTCATAATGAGGCCTCCAAATACCCACTGTTCCCAGCTGAAGCCACGTTCGTGGCTAGGATCGTTTTCGTCGTGGTACTCTTCTCCTAGGTTTCCCCGTCGCATGAGCCCAAAGCAGTGTGCCAGCTCATGCACGATTGAGGCCGCGAACATAAATGAGAATCTCAATTGGTCCTTCAATGATGCTTTGTGATAACCGCTCTCTGCGAAGTTTTTGAAGCCTTCGTGGATCGTGACTTCACAAGCCAGGTCTGGGTTAGCCTTTCTAGCCTTTGCGAAAAGAGGGTGTGGATAGCCGGTACTTCTGTGCTTTCTCGACGATGTACGCGCGTAGGAAAAATCCGAGCCCCGCCAGGTGTCGAAGTCCCATACAACAAACGTTGACATGTTATCAATTGCTTCTCTAGTCAGCCGCCTGTGTTTATCAGTGTACACCGCTGTCTTCTTGAGAAGGGGATGCTGGGGGGTAAACTTGGGGGCAAATGCAGTTCGTTTGCCAAAAGCTGCATGCACCCACCAATCGAGGAGATTCTCTGCTTGAATCAATTGGGTGGCCAAACGAAGGCTGAGCCTGAGGTTGTGGTAACCCTGTTCGGAGATCCTCGGCTTCCCCGTGTCCTCGTGGCGCACAAAACTTTTGTAGGCGAATATATCGTGGATCGGTCCAGAGAGATTCGGATTGAGATGAGTGCTGACCTCGATGAGGTGTTGAAGAGACGGATCCCGTCGAATAGCGTCGTCAACGAGCCGGGGAATCGGCCAACCCCTTGAGATTTTCTTTTGTCTAACTCGTTGAGAACGGTTCATGGTATTTGCTTACCTGCTAGAGCCTGCCTAGCTGTATCGTGACTTGGGAGGAAAGGAAATAAGGGGAAAACCAATGAAACAACTAGATGCAAAGCAGTTTGGTCCAGCTCCAGGCTTGGAGATTATAGTGTACTTTCTCGACGGTGGGGCCCAGCCGCTTTAATGTACTTGAAGCGACCCTTAGTTCCTTTGTTTAAGCTGTCAATGGAACGGGTGCATTGTCGAAGAGATAAAAAAAGAAAGGTAACAAAGAACCCTTCCCGGCGTGGAAACCAAAACAATAACCATTCTCAAAGAAAGACATTGTTTGCAAAGGCTTTTCATTCATCGCGTTTGAGTTCAGAGAGTTTCTGAGCCCATATGGAAGGACTACAATCAATATTTCCACGCAAATTATCGTTCTCATGGTTTATTAGTTATGACCGTAAGAGTAGTGTTTTGCTGGTTTTTCTCGGCTACGATAGTATGATTACTCACATGCCCGAGGACCTTGTATGTACCAAATTCAAATTGAGTCTTCTATTTGAATAGAAACTCGATGGTTACTAACCAATACACTCGCATTGTTCTTCCCGTATCTGAGCTGGGCATATAGACTTCACAGGTTTTGGAATACTTTCGCTTGTTTCAATGGAGGAAGCAAAGGAGCTCTAAGTTTCTTGAGACCGCTAAGAGCTGACGGCGGATAAATTTGAAGAGGATAAGGGAAATTATGATGACAGTTTGCTTAGTGAAAGGTTTAGTCTGAGGGCCGTCGTACGGTACAAACGAAGTTTACATAGGGGCGTGGAGCTCCAACGGACCAACCTGGCGGCGGCTCGGTCTGGGCGTCAGCATCTTAGTACTGTTGTGTCCCCCCGAATCTGCCTGTAGGCCTGCTCTGCGAGCTTTGCAGATAATACAGTGTGCGATTGGTCACCAAGGTACGCTGCTACACTTGATAGGGTATGGATTACTTCATTGCAAACAATATGTAGCAGTAGTCTCACCATATTTAATAGATTATTCTTCACCAGGCAAAACAGGTACTAAATCATCTGCGTCCTCTCTCTTCCTTTCCCCCTTTTCTGCTAGGACCTTTGGCTAAACCTTCGCTCCACGCTCAACGTCTGACTCAACATCCCACACACGCCACCTGCCAGCACGTCATTATGCTGGCCAATAGAGATTGATTTTCTCGAGATTTGTTGAGTGGGAGTGAGAACTGCTAAGATAGCTGGGTGATTGAAGCTACCACTACTACACCTAAATTATATACAGGTCTCTATGCTTCTCCTATCCTTCTCCTTTTCGGGGAAACTTGCTCTGAGGCCTACAGCACTAGGGCTGTAGCGGCCCCACAAGCCGCTCAAAATCAATAACATCACATACAACATTGATGGCCTGAAAGCTATGCCAAGAAGGGGAGGAAATGAGGCCATGTGACCTTTATATAAGTCGACTACAGTGGTAGTTACAATCGAGATTCCTCAAGTCAGAAGACCTCATTCAACATTCCGGTGCTTCGTGCGGCTACAGGCCACTTCGGTAGGCAAATTGGCTGACGGCCATCCCCTCTTCCAGGCCTACCACGATGCAGGAGGCTCTGAGTGGCCGCCTATTCACTTCGGTAGACACTGCATTCAATTTATTTTTTCTTGTGATCGCTGGATCCTCAATTCATATCAGCGTCGGCCGCGTCTGGCTCGCCGTCTGCGAGTGTCTCTCCGCATTGTCGCCATCCACGCCGTAGTCACTTTTCTTCCCCATTTCGCAGCAAACTGTAACAGCAAAACTGATGCAGGAACACTGCTAGGTCTGGTTATTTTAAAATCACCAGAGTATCTACACTTGCGTCAATGGGGCCTTCACTTCTCGTACAGCCTCCGGCTGGCTCTGGGCTAATTGACCTCTGCGGATGACTTGAGCCAGTGCTTGACACGACAAAGAGGGGGCATGAAGAAAGGAGGGCGCGACAGATTTGATGCCATCCCCTAGCGATGCTTACGTACATGCTCTGTCGAACGTCAAATCGGTCACGCTGGAATTCCTATTGGTGAGGAGCAGAAGCTCAAGAGCGCCGAATGACTGGCTGCCTCATTGGCCACGTTGAAGAGGTCTCGACCTCGATTAAATCACTGTACTCAAGCTTCTCTCGATTGCCAGTCAGCGCCAGTAGAGAAAAGGTGGGCGGTCATGACCTCGGTGGCGGCCACTCTTTGCAGGTTGGGCTTGGATTTCTGTCTATCTCTTTACACTCTAGGTTCACTCAACACCCCGGTCACACCGTCTGCTTTCTTTTTGCGTCATGTCCACGCTCGACTGTCCTTTGGCAGTCTTCTACTCCGTCACACGCCTTTCCACTCGTAGGCGCCTTTTGAGTAGCGTGTCAACCATCTGCAATGCAGCCTGACGCCGACGTCCACTGACGCGCACGCTCAAAAAGTGTTCCCCTCGCAACGGAAATAGCCCCTGGAAAACTTTGGTCTTCACATTCGACACAACAATTCAAGCATGGAGTCGAGCAGGACGGAGATGATTACACCCAAAAGAAAGACGAAGAAATGGACAAAGAGTCTTAAGTCTTACGACGAAAATCGAGCGACTGGAAAGGCCCTTCTGGGAGCAGTGCCTAACCCCAATGGAAGCGGAGGTGCATCGACTGCATCCAAGCGTACTAAGAAGAACTGAAGCAAAAATTCCTTTGGCATCTATCATTCTTCTGATTTCTATCAGCTTGTTCTGCACGACACCTTTCTCGTCGTCGGATTTACCGTCTAACTTCGCATTTCAGTCGCCTCTACATAGAGGCCCACGACAAATCTTCAGCTCAGAATCGTGCCAGATTGGATGGGACCAAACTTCAAGCAGAGGTAGGGGTGCTGCTCTTAATATCGTCATGGTTTATCTTTCTCGCCTTGCAAAGAACTTCACATTATTGTGTTGTGTCTTGCATTCTTGTGGGGGGCGGCCCCCCCGGCGGGGGGGGTTGGGGGGTGGGGGTGGGTATGTGGGGTGTGGTGGGGGGGGGGGTTGGGGGGGTGTGGGGGGG
>JAIFKG010001382.1:0-16470 GCA_020351975.1 Phyllosticta ampelicida
ATGTCGGGCCAAACAGCCTTGAGGAAGCACATGTATCTAGCTCTGGTGTAGATGTCCTACATAGTCTATGACTTGAAAAGGACAGTGAAAGGGTTCATCATCATCATCCCCAATTTGCAACTTGTCGTTCCGTGCAAGGAGAAACTTGAGATAAAATAATTGAACAAACCCCAACTTTCACTGTTGTGGGACAAAATGACATCAAAAAGCGCGTCAAAGCGACCGTTCAGATATGGCAAACCTGGGAAAACGCTACCATTGTGAAGTAGTGAGATAACGTATATCTAGGCATGTGGAAGTAAGAGTACAGTAAAGTTGCAATTGGTCAACAGCTAGTCTATTTCCAACAGAAAGGTATGGCTTCGTCACTTGCTTCCAGGTCCTTCGGGCGCCATGGAAAGGTGCAGCTCAATTCCAACATTCATCTCTTCAGGGACGCAGATCGAGATGGGCTGACAGGGTCCGCAGGCCTTTTTAGCGGACGGGTATTTGTAGGAGAAGGGATTGGGACAATCTCCGCCACAGGGAGGTATATGAATAACGTTATGGAAACGAACCAGAACAAAACTTGAGATGGGGGATCCCAAATAAATATTCTCTCAACAGCCAGATGGCTTGCTCTGGGTCGAGTTTCGCACGTTGGGCCATGGGTCCGATGACCGTAGTGGCCGGTTTCTAAGGCTGTTTCCTGTCTGTTTTGGCGCAAAGACGTGGACCTGAGCTGCTGGGAAATTCCACCATCCTCCGGCCATGTTTCCGGGAATGTTTACCTTTGGCAAGCAGTTTACCGAGAGGGCGCGTTTGAACAGCCGCGATTGTTGCAGAATAGAATAATAGCAGTGTGGAAGATGGAAACATTGAAAGACGAGCGCTCAGTCTCGCTTTGGAAGCGGCTAGGAAAGCACTCAAGGCAAACATATGCGGCCTGCTTAGTGGTGCATAGATTACTGTTTTCGAGTTCGCAGTACTAGATGCCATCAAAGACGTCCTAGATATATCTGAGCCATGCAAGTCAGTAGAAATACCTTATTTCGTGCCGAAAAAAAAAGAGCGGGGTGGAACAAAACTTACAGTCTCCAAACTTCGTCGGTCCAGTGACTTGCACGTGCAATTGAATCATTGATGGATATGCTGGAATACAGCGATGTAAACATTGGGTGTTGGCGTCCTACTTCGCATCTCTGTCAAAGGTGCGACTTCAGTCGAGTCATAAATGCTTGTCGCGAGAGGGACTTTAGACGGTTTGTAATGCAACAACCAGTAATTCAAGGGCCGAGTGACGGAAATGATAAGGAATCAAAGTGAGGAGGAGTGGAACAGCGTCAAAAGCGTGAAGAGAACTCCAAGCAGCTCAGCGAAAGTGAGGGCGCAGGCAGGCGCCGGCGTCGCTCTGGGGAGCGCAAGGAAGGAATGCGAAAGACATCGAACCATCACTCTGAGCAAATCGGACCTGCTGAAAAAGAACCTGTGAGCCGTGCCGAAACACCAAGAAACTCTCTGATTTAGATAAATTTCTGTCATGGTACTTGCTATTGTCCGTGGCAAAGGAAAACAAGTGGAAGAGATCAGAAATCAGATCGGAAAAACAAGGGACACCGGAAAGTGCCATGTTGCAAACGACCAAGCTGGTAGAAACGGTCTGAGGTGATTCATCGTCGTTTCCCGTCAGGTCGCAGGATTTTTGTTGGCATAGAATGCGACCATGTTGGCAGGTTGACGATGGAGGGAAGTGAGATTGGGTGTGCTCTAGAAGCAGTGATGATTGTCGCGAAAAGAAGACACAGCCGAACCACGACCGTGACGCTTTAGCGGAACCTTTTGTTTTGGACTCCCAACAACGACGAAGCTTTGCGTTCTCTTACTCGGCGGGTAGATCGTTGCATCCGCATGATCGTTCGGTCGTAGTAAATAGATGCTGAAACTTTCGTCGTAAAGGCAAGCGTGGCATCTAGCGTGACAAGTAGAAATATGAGAGATGTCAGGCGAGATGAAGCAAATACTTTCAATGCCTCAATCTGCATCAATATGGGAATACCAGCAGCTCAATGTATCGACACGGCGAGCCCGGAATCAAGGATATGAGGCAAAAAGACAAGTTGTGGGATGAAGAAGGGACCTTTTTGTAGTCTTCTCACAATTGGGGGATGTAGTCGTGATACGCAGGGAGTGGATGCTCGTGTTTGCTTGTTGGAGAAAAGTACTGGCAGAGACGTAGTGCCTTGCAGAACCAGAGTTGGCCTGCCGCATCCCTCAGGGCGTCATTCCATGCTCTTCACCCCCTGACGAGGTTTGGACAGAACAACATCGTTGGAAAAGAAAACTTCGGGAGGCAGCATATGTGCGCACATCGCTGGACAGTGCATGCAGCTGCGAGCAGGCTGATCTTGCTATAAGTTTCCGACCGAGCATTCCCAGGACACACAGGTAATGCCCGTAAAGAACTTGGCGATGTAAAACCAGGGGCGGCGGGCTCAGGGCTTCTTTCCCGGCCCAGAGGATACCTTACTCGCCAGAACATGACCAGCGCGGACGTATACTGACCTCTGCCGCATCTGGCATAGGGGATCTAAGGATGTTGAACGTGGTTTTCCCAGAAGACTCTAGACGGAAAGAGAACCTACGACTAAAAATCCGATCAAATACACGTCTCATAAGGCTGGAGCATAATCTGAAAGGAAATTGGAGATACCGAAGAGGAGAATTTGCATTTCCGAGAGGGATTGGGTCGTCACCAACCGACCTACTAAATCTAGTGTGCAATGAAAAACGCCGTCATCACGCGTCTATGCCTGTATCTAGCAGTGGTATTTTGCCGGTTTCAAAAGGAAAAAAGAAGAAAATTCATGTCCGTCTTTGAGGCCTTTATACTTGAGCTCAAGCGCCGTTGGTGACGCCATCGCCAGCGACACCGCCGACCGTCTGTTCGAGCGCCTGCAAAATGTCGCTCGTCAAGTCTGCGCCATCTTCAATACCGCAGCTGACGCGGATCAAGTCGTCAAAGACGCCGGCGGCCTCTCTCTGTTCCTTGGGGATCCCCATGTGCGTCATGCTCGCCGGCACCTCGATCAGGCTCTCGACGCCGCCAAGAGACTCTGCCAGGGTGAAGAGTTTGGTGTGGGTGCAGAAGCGCTCGGCAGCCTCCTTGCCGCCCTTGATGCGGAAGGAAAGCATGCCACCACCCATACCGTTGCGGTGTTGCTTGTGCGTAATGGAGTGCTGAGGATGCGAGGCCAGGCCGGGGTAGTTAACGGCGATGACATCGGGCGATGCCTCGAGCGCGTTTGCGACGGCCGTCGCGTTGGTGGTCGCTTCCCTCGCGCGCAGGTGCAGCGTCTTGAGGCCGCGATGCGCCAGCCAGCAATCGAATGCGCCAGGCACGGCTCCTATCGCGTTTTGCAGAAATGACAGACGCTCAAACAGAGACTCCGAGTTGAATGCGGCGACGCCCATCAAGACGTCCGAGTGTCCGTTGATGTATTTGGTCACGCTGTGCACCACAATGTCGGCGCCGTGGTCGAGCGGGTTCTGCACATAGGGCGAGAGGAACGTATTATCCACAACCACGAGAATTCCATGCCTATGAGCCACAGTCGCCACGGCGCGAATGTCCACCAGGCTCAGTGTGGGGTTGCTGGGCGTCTCAATCCATATCAACTTGGTCTCGTTGGGGCGAATCAGGTTCTCAATGTCGAGCTCGATGGAGGGCGAGAAGGTGACGTGCACGCCGTGCGCGGCGGCAACCTTGGTGAAGTAGCGGTGGGTTCCTCCGTAGACGTCTGATACCGAGACGACGTGCGAGCCCGAGGCGAGAGATTGGAGTATTATGGCGGTGGTTGCGGAGCCGGAGGAGAAGGCGAGGGCGTAGCGGGCGTGCTCGAGGGCCGCCACGGCCTTTTCAAAATTGTCTCTGGTTCCAAGTCAGAGTTTGGCATGATTTCAAGGCCATTCTACCCACCGGTTGGGGTTTGAGCTTCGAGTGTACTCGTACTGGCCTATGGGCTTGCCGACGGCTGATTGCGCAAAGGTGGTGGAGAGGGAAATCTTTCAAGTCAGCGCCGTCATTTGTTCGCGCAGTCGCGTACATACAGGTTCGATGACGGCTCCGGTGACGGGATCATGAGGCGATCCGGCGTGGACTGCCAAAGTGCCAAATCGATGGTCTGGCGATGGAGCACGCGGCGGGGTAACGACAGGGTGCTCGGTATGCGTCATGGCGGCGGCTATGTACAGCGACGATTAGAGGGTTTTGGAGATGGCGCAGTGAGGAGGCAGAAGTTCTTAAAGGCGTCGAATCTTTCAAAGTCTTGGGTAATAGAATGGAATTTGAATGGTAAGGCCGTCCGCGTGGTCAAGCAAAAAGGCGCTGGGGTCGCTTCCTTGAGAGACAATGCAACTCTGCCAACTATGGCGCAATCGCGACTAACAAGCAAGGGCTATAGCCAGCAGGCAGTAAAGCTGCAAGCACTTATTTAGTACCAGAGACTGATTGGTAATATGAAGCGATTGAGAGCGTTGTGCAAGCCCGACAGCACGCCTCCGGCCCTCGTGGCGGCGCGCTTTGCCCCGGATTGTTAGACGCGTCGGCGTTATGCCCAAGGTCAATGCATGCTGATGTCTTGGTCAAATACCAATATTGCCAGTATATTCTCTGTTCTGTCACTTGCCACAATTTCAAGCCTTCACTCCTTCGCGAATCCGCCTGTACAGACCTGCGCGCAGTCTCAAACGGTTTGTCAATCCGGCTGGAACTATCTCCCTTCACCGTGGACATTTCGCCTCTGGAGACGAACAGAGAAGTCCCTGATTACCCTAATCATTAAGATACCTTACCGTAACGGTGTTGGCGCTGTCTCGCGTCGCTCTTGCCCGGTTTTCAGCGCGACTCTGCCGCACATCCAAAAATCACGCCCTGACCACCACCGAAATGCTCCTCGACCTCCCAAAACAGTACGACAACACCACAAAAAGATATGCGGTCGAATGGCTTGGTCAAAAAAGTCAAAAGAGCTATACCCCGCGCGGGACTCGAACCCGCAGCCTCGAGATTTCAGTCATTCACATAGAATCTAGAAGTCTCGCGCGCTACCATTGCGCCAGCGGGGCTGACTTGATAAATTCGAAATGCTGTTGTAGCATATAATTCTCTAGCTTTTAAATGGGGCGCAGTTGATGCCCTAGACGCCAAGCGAGAGCGAGCGGACTGCTCAGAGGAACATTTGACCGCTCATTTTTCTCTCAACAGCTCTCTTGCCTCACCGTGCGAAGCTCCAGAGATGAAGAAACACCATGACTGCTTGCGCCATCAACACACAGTGGATCAACGTCAACACCTCGTATTTGGGCAGGCCACTTGTGGCACCAAGTCTCGTACCCCCGCATTTGGCTGCTGGTAGCGGACCCCACCTGCTTCCGGGCTCCATCAGGTTTGGCGTGCCAAGCACTAGTGTGCAAACTTGGTTTTGGTTGAGCGAGCCTAAATACGGCATTTACAAGTTCGGGCCATAGATCTGTTTTTCTGCCGTGCTCCTCCGTTCAACGCCAAGGTCTCGTGGTGGCAGTACATCTTGCCGTGCTTCGCGAATAGAGGATGTTTTTGGGATGTGGATGACGCTGAGGGTGGTATCTTGCCTCAATCATTACGTAAGTCCAGCTGAGGGAGACATGTATGCTAACTTCGATACCAGATAAGACACCAAATCAAGAAAAAGTCGTGATTAAGAATCCAGGAAGACGAAAAGAAGACACGCCAACATCAGACATCCACAATCCGACTCGGAACGTCCATGATGCCCAAAACTTCGCGCAGCAATTGCCAAGAGCCCGTTCGTTGCGACGGGGAAAACTATCCCCAGCCACACTGCACCGCAAAGACAGTGCAACGCAATCTTCATGCAAGCCACGAGCAGTTAACTCTGCCCGCTGCTGTCCAATGCCTCCTCTATTGCAAGTCACGCCTGGCCTGCTTCCTCCCCATAGCTGAGACTTGGAACTGCACGAAAGCTCTGCAGTGGTCTTTGCATCTATCAAGAGTGGCTTGTCTTCGATACCAGCTCTAACTGCTGGTGTCTCGAAACAACCCATGGCGAGCCAGGAGCATAAACCACGCAAATATCATACTATGGTGTCGTAACTCTCGCAACTCCACGTCTTGGTTACCACCTTGTGAGTGCTGAGTGCGCTCTTCCAAGCTTTGGAGTCGTGCTCGTGATCATTGCGATTTCTATTTTTGACACGTTTGGTTTGTCGATGACGAAAACAGTTCGACGTGACGATCTGAAAGGTTGCCAAACCACTGTACGTGGCCTAGGCATCCTACTTGGTCAAGACCGCTTGTTGATCACCACACCACCCGCCTGAGGAAAAGGAAAACACCGCCCACGGAAGACGCGAATCAAGAGGTTCAGATATCCTTGTTCCTGTTTACTATTGGAAAGGAAGGATGAGGCCAAGGCCACGGAGGAAGCCAGATCACGAGCCCCTCGTCCTCGCAGACACCTACGAACATGGGCCGGCTCCATGGACTTCTCGAACGCGTTGCAGTGACTTGGGAGAAATCGCATTGCATAACTGAAAGCATGCGCGCTAGGTTGTTTTTGGATAATCAACCACAACGGCGACTGGAGATTCACGCACAGGTTCCAACGTATCACTGAAGCTCGCCCGCGACCCAAGATGCGCTTCGCAGTTGCCTTTCGGATCAACGCGGATGACGGCGCCTAGCGCAACCCGGAGTGCCTGGTTCCCGGATGAGAACGGCAAGCGGAAAGCAGCGGCTGGAATTACCATCAATCGGAGCTGGCATCAACTTAGTCACGATGTTGATCCGAGCAGGTCGAACGCGTAGCCGCTTCCTTACGCCGGGAACCTTGCACGACGGCCTCAGGGCGCAAGTCTGTTTGCGCAAGGCAGCGACTTGACGTTCATTTCAGCGACTGGCATCAGGCGAATCAGGTAAATTGGGCGCATCGGCGGCAGAAGCAGCGTCGAAGACCTCTAGAATGACAGTTGCACGCGCGCTTAGACCAGATGCTGCTGGGAATCGGACGCCAGTGGCGACGCAACTCACAACAGTCTAGAAGCCACGAACGTTGTAATCGATTCCCTGTGAGTCCATCGATTTCTTACGGCGGGTGACAACTGGCAGAGGAGCCGGGGTGAGTAGCGAGTTGGCGGAGCGAGCATCTCCTTGGCGGCCTATGGAGGCTCTGCAAACGCTTGTAGATGGGCCCTGAGGCCGCGCAAAGCTAATTGGCCCAATGGCGAGACAGTAGACACGTTCTGACGCTTGCTAGCGCCAAAGAACCCTGCCCGGCTGGGAAGACTGACGATACGCCGCTACCTTAATTTAATCGGACAATGCCTAGATGAACAAAAACCTGGCCGAGGGGCCAGCCTCAGCCGTGCGCTAGAACAAGGCTTGGCGCGACCTTCGACGACGCTTCTTCATGTAATCGGAATGGGTGCATCCCTCCAACCTAGCATTTCTCTCGCACGCTTCCCTGACACCATGATCGTCGGCTGTGCTCCCTGGGCGGGATTGCTCTTCTCCTGGAGGCCACTGAGAGCGATCGGAAGCCGCGCGCTCCATGGGATCACCCGTCGATCAGTGGAACCCCCTTTACTATTATTTCTTTAAACTCTGGCCATTCTTAGTTCTCTTGCCAGCCATCGACTGCTAATGCGGACGATCTAGAGCCAGGGACTCGCCAACTACAGAGGACGAGATGTCCGTCCAGCCCCAAACTCAGCACTGGCCACCGCATATGTGCGGCATGCTTTAACCATGTTTAGATGCAAGTCTTGATCTCTTGTTTGGGAACTCGTTGAGGCTCAGCCGAGCTCGTTGGCACGCCGAGCGAGCACCAAACAAGGACTGAGGCTGGAGTGCTCTTTCTTTGACTGTCACCGTGATCGTGGCCTGACCTCCGCCGTTCCCGATGTTTGGCTGCCATGCGAAGCCTCCGAGATTGACTTTCGATTGAGAGAGTCTCTGCCGGCTTGCTTGCACTGCAAGTGCCTCGGGCGTGGCCGCGGAGAGGGGATGGAGTGTTGGAGTATATATACGTTCGTTTCCTCCTCCTGTCGACAGCACCATCAGCACCAGAAGCATCTTCAGCATTTCATCAGCACTTAGTACTTCAGATCATACTCTTTTTCCAACGCAGTCATCATGAAGTGGATCATTCCCACCGTTGCCCTTCTCGGTCTCGCTGCGGCGCTTCCAGCCCCAGGAGAATCCACCTCGCACAAGCAGTCGAACAAGGAAGATTCCAAGCACCTGTCGACCGAGTCCACTGAATCCACCAAGTCTAGCGGATCAGGTGAATCCACCAAGTCCAATGGATCGGGTGATACCAAGTCCCATGGATCGGGTGAAACCAAGTCTCATGGGTCAGGAGAATCCAAGTCCGGTGGATCAGAAACCGGGTCGCAGTCGAACATCATCCCACCTGAGCAGGTGAAGAACTTCGACTACCGTGTCGGTCTCGAGACGTAAGGCCGCCCCCTCTCCTCAGACCATCCAATCCCCCCTTAGCTAACCCAACAATCAGCTTCAACGGAGAGAATCGCTACGTCGCCTGGGTCGGCGGACAGTCCGCCTGCGACTCGAAGGTCACCCTTGGAAAGGGCGACACGGCATGGTGCCAGCGGGACTCGCTCCTCCAGTACCAAGGCCAGTACATCAAGGTCCGGTTCCACAACTGCGAAGCGCTCAACCCGCACTCGACCGTGTCGGACGAGGAGAAGTCCTGCCCGACGAAGGAAGAGCACGAAGACAAGACGCACGGCGAGAGCGACAAGTGCATGCGGGAGAAGAGCCACGGCGAGATCAAGGGTGTGTACCTGACGCTCCTTGACGCGGACGAGTCGGGAGAGGACGAGAGCAAGAGCCCGCGCGTTGACTGCGGCGACCTGCGCGAGACCTTCCAGTGCGGCCCTGCCCAGGTGGTTACGCGCTTGCAGGTAAGTTTTCTTCTCTCCCTTCGTCCTTTCCCTCTCCTCTAACGTGTGTAGTGCTCCCCTTCTACTCGCTGAGTCAACAACGCCCCGAGTACGGACGGGATCTAGACGTGGGTTGAATTTCATGAGAGCAGGGTGAATGCCGTTGGAATTGATAATAGACGCGGGGTATAGGGATATATACTTTCACATTCTCAATTCAATATATCGTCCACCATCCTTTTGCTGCCACCGATGTGTACGTGTCAAGGCACGATGTGTATGTGTCAACGCTTGACTGTGTAAAGGCGAAGAAGGTGAGGCGCGTGCAATTCGCCCGTGGTGACTTGTGACTTGTCTCCACAGGCGTCGAAAAGTTTCTTGTGCTTGCATGTTGGGCCTTGATTCGATGCCGCGGAAACAGTGCTCTAACCATTTTCGTTTTACCTGCCAACGTGTGAAAGGGTATTCTCTCTCCTATGACAGTTTGTTGACACAGGTCGAGACAGGTGACATCTTGCATCCATCAACACAACCAGCAAGAGCTTCCGTGTCGTCATCGCCCCCTTTCCCGCGCCCGCATGCACGCGCAAAGCCAACCTGCAGTTGAAAGTCAGGAACATAAATGGTAGTCTAATATAGGTATATCTGGTACGAGTACATGCGCGCCCCCCAAAAAAAAGGAAAAAAGAAACGAGGTCCCACCACAGGAGCAGCAAACACAGGAAAGCTTCTGGCCACCAAAGCCGCCAACTCTCTAATTCGTCTCCGTCCTGCCAAACCGACCAAAAGTGCCCACGTCGCGGCGGAAGAACTTGCCAATGTTCCTCAAGTTCTCGTTGAGATTAGCAGTAGGGCCACCAGCCGACGCTGAGCCTAATTCGTTTGACGAGGGTAGTAGTGAGGCTCCTCCGCCAGGGCCAGGCGAAGCTGAGCTGCCACCGCTGCCACTCTGGTCGCGCAGCATCTGGGGAATGGCGTTTCCAGCGCCGACGACGCCCACGGGGCCGAAGCGGTCGACGCCATCGCGCGCTGCGTTCATGATTCCCGAAGCAAAGGTTGCGGGGTCGAAGCGGCTGCTCGACGAGAGACCGCCGATCTGCGCACTTCCACCGAGTCCAACCACAGCAGCAGTGCCAGGGGCAGTTCCGCCCACTCCAAGCGCGCCTCCAAGAGCGGAGCCTGAAGAGATTTGGAGAGGAGTGAGGAGAGCTGAGTTGGTGGGCAGTGCGGCATGCGACGGGGACTGCCGGTGCGCGGAAAAGAGGTCGACGAGTGCGGTTTGGTCCATCTTGCGGATGCCTTTGAGGTCGAGGATTTTGCGAAAGTTGGTATCTGAGCGATCGGCGATGTGGATGAGGTAGGCTTGGACGAGAGCTTCTGGCGGCGATGGCCGAACTTGGAGCGTTTTGAGTAGGGGTTCGAGGCGGGATATGGCTGCGTTGACGCGTTTGACAAAGCTGGATTCATGTTAGTTCGAACGACAGAAATGGCAAGAGTAACTTACGCTGCTGGGGGCTGAGCATTGTGGTCCTCGCTCGTGAGGACGGGGAGCTCGGTGAAGCCCTTTTTGAGGACGTACGAGTCCAGCAGCATTTGCTCCGCGCCAACCTCGGATATGGGTCGACACTGGACAAGGCTGAGAATGTAGGTGTTGACTAGGGAATCTACAAGATTGTCGCAGAATGCTCGGGCGTACTGCTGCTTGTGCAGGTATCTCAAAATCTCCGACGCCTTCCCCTTGACATGCCCGAGGAGCTCTGCCACGTAGCTTGACTGGTCGCCCACGCTCTCGAGCTTGCTCCAGGGCGTGTTGCGCATCTCGCGCCATCCGGGCTCGCACTCGATTTCCACCTTGCCCACGAGCGTCCTCACGCAAGCGCTCGCGATGCCCATGAATGCGTCTGCCTGGCTCTGGAGGTCCACCTTAGAGCGGTATTCTTCGTCGATGCGACCTCTTATCTTTTCTTCCAACTGATTACAAGTCTGGTAACAGTAGTCGGCAGTGTTGAGGATTAAGATCAAGTCTTCAAGCAAAGTCCTTTCCTTGAGGAAATAAAAGAGCACCTGTTGCCCATACTGGTCGAGATATCTCACAAAAGTCCGGGAGAGGTCTAAGAGACGAATGCCGGTAGAAAGTTTTGCGCATTGTGCCAGAGCGGTCCTGTAAAAGTGGAACAGCTCCGTGGACGAGGGTATGACGCCTTGAGGCGAGAACTCCTCTTCGAGATTTCGAAGAGGTTGAAACCGATACTTGGGAATGAGAGCCGCCAGCTGCTTGTCTTGTGACTCTACCCATAGACTCATGTACGGCTCGAACGCCTCTGAAATGGCCTGCGTAAAGGTGTGCGGCCTGTCTTCTCGAGAGACGACCGTGTCCATTGAAGACCGAGAGTCGCCGGAAAACCGCCTCTCAAGAGAATGTTCAAAATTGAGCGTCTCTTGAAGACACGACAAAAGCAGGTTGACGTCGATAGTCTGACCCCTTTCCCTCATTGTGCGCTGCAAGATGCCCTTGTAGTCTTCTCTCGTGCCTTCGCAAAACGAGTTGGCGAGCACCTCGTTGACTCTCCAATGGGCCGGGAACAGCACAGCATGCTCGCTGTCGTATGTCTTGAGCATGCGGCTGAACCACGAATATCTCCTGGCAATGTTATCCAACGAGCCCGCCTCATCATTACCGCGGAAGACGTGGCGATATTCCCGCAACTCGGTATTGCAGTACCAGGTCACCAAGCGCTGCCGGGCATGCTCTCCGAGAGCATCCATGACCATGCACGCTTCGGCCAGCATTCCCCGCCGCTGCGGCACTTCCCCTTTAGCAAATGTGACCTCAAAGTCCTCGCAAATCTGCTCGAGAAGCTCGCGTTGAAGCTCGGCAACGTTTCGGCTGAGTGTAGCAATTTGATCGATTGATCGGTAGCTCTTGAAGTGTGCGACGAGCTGTATGACGGCCTGCAGCAGCTGCGCGCACTCCCTGTATTGCCTCGACTTGCTCAGACCCCTCAACTGCTCGTACGCAGTCGTCAGCATCTGAAGGCGCTTCAGAGCAGTCATGGACAGGGCCAGGTTGCGCTTCGTGTTGTCCAGGCGCTTGATGTCGGCCGTCATCTCCGTGATGCTCTGCTCCGTCTGCACGGCGCGGTCGCGCACGTCGTCAATCTTCTTGAACAGTACATCTAGCTCGGCTTTGGCCTTTTGTATGTGGCGCACGCTCTCCGCGTCCGAGGCCGTCTGTGCCTCGACAGACTCGGCAATGTCCTCGTCCAAGTCATATTCGTAGTTGCGGAGGGCGGAGGAGGTAGGGGCAACCGAGGAGAGGGTCGCGGGGTGCGAAAAAATTTGATTCAAGTGGTCTATCGGACTGTAGTCGGCTTGCTAGCGCGTCAGCTCGTCGCCAACAGAGGGACACGATGGTGTTCAACAGGGGCGGGAGAATACCAGAGTCGAGCGACGCTGACGTTGCTGCCGACATATGGTCAGCCTATGCTCGCATTGACCACGACGCAGCAGTGTGATATACTCTGAAGCGAAGCTGGAGTAAATTTCGAAGAGACCGAGGCCTGGTGAGTCGAAATTATTCCCGACCGTGGGGTATATTTAGGTTGAAGACGCGGGGCGTTCCTTTGAACTGCTTGCGGACGTGCGAGTAAACCAGGGCGGGAGCTGCTGCTGTAGGTATGTAGGGGCCAGGTGCGGGCGGCCAAAGCTCCGCATGCCTGAGGCAACATTGCACGTCCCCCCTAGAATTCCGCCATGCTGATGGGACAGACATATCGCAGAAAATGAGTGGTGGAGTTTCTAGTATGTGCGATGAACAATTCATTCAAGTAATATAACCACGCGGAAAAGTCTGAGACCTGTAGCTCGCTATGATATCTACGTATGCATCATAATATGCTCCCTGCTCAATGCCATGCGTGCCAAATGATGGTAATTCAACTTCGATGACTTGATGCATGGCCGAACCATCTCCCTTCAGTTGTGCATGCCGAGGTAGCCATTAAACACCAAACTCTCTTGCGCGTCGGTCTTGTCTCCCGTGCCAGTCCAGTAAAACATTCCTGCCAGCTTATTCTCCTTGACGTACTGTGCCTTCATGCGCACCGTTTGCGCATTGTCATACGTCACGAATCCGCCGTCACCACCAACGCAAAAGGCCGCCCCAACCTTTTCGTCGACATATTCTTTCGAGCCGGGCCGTGGAAGGTCTTTGTACAAAAAGGTGCCCTCCTCGCCAGCGTGCCCGCTGTAGTTGTGGCCCACGCCCTTCGACTTGAGAAAGGAGCGGCCGTAGGCTGGCACTCCGAGGAGCAGCTTGCTAGCGGGTACGCCGTGGGAGACGAAGTAGTCAATAGCGCTGTTGCAAGAAATGGTGCAATGCTGGTTGTGCGGACGCTGTGGGCTGAACAGCTGGGCATGGTGCTCTGTACTCGGTACCCAGGGGCCAGAAAAGTCGTAGGTCATGACGTTGATGAGGTCCAGATAGTAGGCAGCTTGGGCCAGGTTGATGTGCTGGAGAGCCCACTGTCCAGCTGGTAACGCAGTCGTTAGGGTGTACTTTGGAGGAGGCATGTACGATCGAATGGTTGCAAGAAGTTTGACATAGTTGGAGCATTGGTGGGAATCGCTAGGATGCTCCCAGTCGACTGCAAATGATCAGCATTTGAGTATCATTTAACGAAATTTGGAAATTTTGGAGATCTGCAAAGTCATTCTGGGAGGAGGAGAGGAGGCTGAGGAACAGAATGCCACGTGGGCTTGTGGCCTGGAACGTATGACGAGTACGACGGAGAAGAGCAGAAGCAAAAAAGGGAAACGCACTGTCAATCCCATCTAAGCTGTACTTGTTCACTAAGTCTTTGGCAGTCGAAGCAAATCTCTCCCTGGTCTCATCGGTGCTGGCAGCTGCAGCAAACGGCTCGCTGCCGGCGCCGCCTCCCCCTACTGACAGGACAAGCCGAAGGATGGAGTACTTTTGTTTGAGAGCTGCAAAAGATCGCAGACAGCCCTTGGTGCCGTCGACGTCAATTTGGTCGTCGGCCCATTCGTCGCTCAAGTAGACGGTGCCATCAGGCTTGACGTGAGCAAAGGAATAAAACACGTGAGATATGACGTCGAAGTTGAGGGACGAGGGCGGCAGCTGCTTGTAAACGTGCCAATTCGGATAGTAGACGCCGTTGAAGAACATGGTGATTTTGGGAGAGAGCCGTTCGTCGGTGACGGCGAAGCTGTAGCCTCTGTGAGTCTTGGGGTCACTCAGCAGGAAGGAGGTGTTTGGTTCGGGGGGGCCTATGCCGAGCATGGCTCAGCCGGCTGTGCAGGGCGAAGCTCGGCGGGACGGCACGCTGTGTATATGACGGGCGCGGTAGCCAACACAGGCAAGTTGAGCGCTTGAGCGCTGCAGCGAAGCCAACGGACATGGTGCTCTAATATGGCCTGTTTTCCGTCAAGAGCGTGTCGGCCATTTTCCATTCAAGCTTCGAGTCTGGGACTGCATGTCCAAGCTTAAGCCTGCTTCGCGGCAGATGAACCGCCTAGTCGGTATGAAAAGGTACTGTGTACGGAGAGTTCACGAAACCACCGCTTTCCCGTCGTCAACATGCTTCATGGCGAACCAGGGACTGAGCCAAAGGGGGACGAGTGCAGCTGCGGGCAGAGGTCGCAGGACCCGGGTCGAGCTGAAATTATCAACAACCCGACCGGCGGCCATCGACCGAGGTTCCGATTGCAATGAGTGGCAGTCTAGCCCTGGTGGGCGGATTGATCACCGGATCGTCTCTGGAGGCGGAAGTGTTTGAAGGAAATGATCCAGCGGAGCGCTGAAATGACACGGTTGGCCGACTCCCTGTCGCCAGGAAATGCAGAAAGTGGCCATTGGTCGCCCTGGAGCGAAGAAGATGGATATGTAGGCGACGAAGCAGTGCACGAGGCGGCCGTGGCAGGCGTCGTGCTTGCGAGCATCGCTTCAGCCAAACCCTCTCCTCTCCGCTGCTTCAAAGCGCAGCAGACGTGAATCCCTGGCAGTGGAGCAGGCGCAAACACAAGGGAGCATGAGGACATGGCGTGGAACGTCACAGAGTGCGGAGCTGACGGCGACGTTTTGAATCTCGTCCGGTTGCAGAGGCGTGCAGGAGCTTGCCATGTCATTGAGCGTCGTGCGTCGGGTCGGGTTTGGTGATTCCTGAGTCGTTCTTCGCGTGCCAAACAGGCATCCTAGGTTGTTTGCGTAGATCATTACCTCAGCGCCTCTCACCAACTGCACGCAGCTGTCCAAAGACTTGAAAAGCTACAAGCTTTTCCTAAACGCCAACCTAGCATCCGTCCTCCACCATCGCCATGGCCGCCGCCGAGACGGCGATTAGCAACGTGCCCATCGTCCAGCGCGTCCTCGAGCCGGCCACCCCAGTGCGCTTCAATTTTGGCTTCCTCGACTACCTAAAGCGCGAGCATCGGTTCGGCCTCGACCCCAGCCGGCCCATCTGCAATGCCTTTAAGCAAGGTCATTGTCCCCTGGGAAACCTCTGTCCAGACAAGCATCCGACGTCGTCTGCCTCAAACAAGTATGCGAAGCTTCTCCGACATGCCGCACATGGCACCGTAGCCCTGCTAACAACGAGTCCACCGCCCACAGCTCCTTCCACAACAGCCTCGTCTGCAAGCACTGGCTGAGAGGTCTCTGCAAAAAAGGCGAGACATGCGAGTTCCTACACGAGTACAACCTGCGCCGCATGCCCGAATGCAATCACTATAGCCGCCATCTCACCTGCAGCAACGGCGACGACTGCCTCTACCTACACATCGACCCCGAATCCAAGCGGCCGCCGTGCCCACACTACGATCGCGGCTTCTGCCCACTAGGCCCGCGCTGCGCCAAGAAGCACGTTCGCAAAGACCGCTTCTGCCACTTCTACCTCGCCGGCTTCTGCCCGAACGGCAAAGCATGTCCCGAGGGCGCGCATCCCCGCTGGGCCGATGACTTGAAAAAGCCAGAGGTGCGGCAGGAGAAGAGCGCAGAGGAGATTGAGCGCGAGCGCGCACACAGGGAGGAGGAGGCACGGCGCGAGGAAGAGAGGGAGAGGGAACGGTTCGAAGAGCAAGGCGGCGTGATGCGTGGAGGCAAATTCGGCCGCGGCGGATGGCCCGGCAGAAAGAGGGGGAGGGGAGGCAAGAGGGGTCGGTTCTAGCGGGACTACAATCTTCGGTTGACCATGATACCCAAAGAGCCGTTTGCAAAAAAAAAAAAAAAAATGGCTGGCTGACGTTGAGAGAACGATCGATCATCGTCTCGACACGGACGCCGTTTGGCGAGCCAGTCGAGTTCGTCGCTTGTTCCAGCACTGGGTGCGGCGTTTGGTTTTTCGGATCCCCCACACACAAAGAGCATCATCCATTTGGCATTGAATATATCTGACGTCGATTCTCCTTCTGACAGCAATTCCCGCGGCGCAACGGTCTCAGCCTTCAGCCTCCCAACCACGCCAGCATCATCGTGCTCCTACTTCACCTCAACTAATCACATCTCAAGGC
>JAIFKG010001384.1:0-21667 GCA_020351975.1 Phyllosticta ampelicida
CCTTAAAACTCGGCAAAGCCGGCCAATGCAAATGCTGCGCCAAAGCTCAGCTTGAACGCCACGTTGTTCTGCAGCGCAGAACGTACGTCTACGCTCTTGGCGTACCTCTGGATGCGCTGGTAGGGGATGATGTGAATGCCGCGGGACTCGATAAACTAGTTCCCCCCGTGGTGTAAGCCTTGGGGACCGGGCATAGGGATTTCGGGCTGAAAGTGGAGGAAGGGGGTAGTTTGAAGAGGGGGATTGGTTAGGATTTAGATACGGGATGGGCAGGGTAATGAGATACCTGAACACCAAAAACCAGGAGACCGATTAGGAGAGCTAGAGGTTTGGAGAAGAACCCGACAGCGACGCCGCCGAGGAGGCCTATACCAGGACACGGGTTAGCTGGCCACGGTGTGTTGAGAAGAAAAGTCACAGTCCTCTGCCCTGCGAACCCGTCTCCGTGCTTCATACGCTCTCCTCCGGCACCACACCGAATCCCCCCCACCTACCCTCTGGCCAGCACTAGCCTCTCAAGACCATCGCCCCGCCCAGTAGAAAGAGCTACGTACCCAGAATGCTCCCGGAGCTAACCTGCTTCCAAACCTTCGGATTGACGCGTCCATCCTTCCACACGGGCGTCCGCGCCGGAGCCGCGTTTTCACCAAAAGCGGTGATGGAGGGCGGCGAGTCGCAGCGCTCAGGGCGCCAGAGCAGCGATTGTTGATGGGATTGCCATGGGCGAAGCAGGAGGAGCGGCGCGGACACCAAGCACGCGCTGATGGCGAAGGGGCGAAGGAGGCGGAGAGGCGATGCCATGGTGTCTGATTGCGGTAGTCTTTTTGGGCGTTGAAGCAGACGGGATGCGAGTGCGGAGGAGCTGCGGATAATCCGAGGTGATTGAGCGAAGACGGCACAGGTGGTCGGGGGGACGCAGTCAATTGATAGGACGGGCGTAGAAGATGATGAGGTGTCTCCACCGAACGGGTAGCTAGCTGTAGCCAAGGTATAGGGGAGTTCACATCGTAGCTCCAACCCACGTGGAACACACAAGCGACGTCATGAGTGTTGGCAGAATCGAGTGGCTGGGGCGGTGAATGTGCCGGCTAGACCCGATTCTCGCCCCGATTCGCAGCCGACGCGAGCGCGCGACCCCGCGGGCGGACATGCGCGACAGGGCATGCCCCTCCGCCCTAGTAGCCCTTGTCGTGCCGTTTTTGCCCACCTTTCGGAATGAATGACTTTTATATATCGACTCAATGACTCACCATTCTAAAGCTGATTCCCTGCTTCAATTTTTCTTCCGTCGCTAGACCGACGACTTTTCACTTGCATCCCTCATTGCGTTTTCTCTTCTACGACGAATTCCACAACCGTTAAACCATGGCCACCGATCTACCCACCACCAATGGCAACGGCGAGCAGACCGATTTCCAGGTCAAGGCCGGTCTGGCCCGCATGCTCAAGGGCGGCGTGATCATGGACGTCGTCGACGCTGAGCAGGTACGTTTCCGTCGTCCCAGCCTGCAAGTTCCTATGGCCACGGGTAGGTAGGCATCTCGCAAATCTAACATGACGTCTTCGATTTGTAGGCACGCATCGCAGAAGAAGCCGGCGCAGCGGCCGTCATGGCTCTCGAACGCGTGCCCGCCGACATCAGGGCCCAAGGCGGCGTCGCCCGCATGTCGGACCCCAAGATGATCAAGGAGATTATGGATGCCGTGACGATTCCCGTCATGGCGAAGGCACGCATCGGTCACTTTGTCGAGTGCCAGGTGAGTCTTGGCGCTTGTCCACCTTTTGCCCAACCATCCCACCTCAAGCAGACAAAAAAGCGGACAGCGTACTAATCATGCCACTCGATCAGATTCTCGAAGCCGTTGGCGTCGACTACATTGACGAGTCCGAAGTCCTCACCCCGGCCGACCACGCCCACCACGTCGAGAAGCACGCGTACAAGGTGCCGTTCGTCTGCGGCTGTCGCAACCTGGGCGAGGCGCTGCGGCGCATCAGCGAGGGCGCTGCCATGATCCGTACCAAGGGCGAGGCTGGCACCGGTGACGTCGTCGAAGCCGTGCGGCACATGCGCACCGTCAACGCCGAGATAGCGCGCGCATCGACCATGAGCGATGAGGAGCTGCGCGTCTACGCAAAGGAGATTAACGCCAGCTTCGAGCTGCTCAAGGAGACAGCGAAGCTGAAGCGTTTGCCCGTCGTCAACTTCGCCGCGGGTGGCGTGGCAACGCCCGCGGATGCGGCCCTCATGATGCAGCTGGGTTGTGATGGCGTGTTTGTCGGCAGTGGTATCTTCAAGAGCGGCGATGCGCGGAAGAGGGCCAAGGCTATTGTGCAGGCTGTGACGCACTTCAGGGATCCCAAGGTGTTGGCCGAGGTCAGCATGGACTTGGGCGAGGCCATGGTTGGTCTCAACGTGGAGAAGATGCCTGAGCGCGAAAGGTTGGCCAAGAGGGGCTGGTAAGGCGCGGGTGACTTTTTAGATAAAGGAAAAAGCGAAAGGCAAACCGGATTTGGGATTACGGATAGACCTTTTCATCACGTTCCAGAAATGGAGTTCAACACAAGGGATCGGGGGTCTTCCTGCAAAAAATTTTCTCGTCTTCTTTCATACGTAAGATGTCAGTAGGGGTATTCACAACGACCAAAAAGCGCTCTTAATCAACCTCTCCACTCAATCGGTTCCCTAGGTATCCAAACAGAAAAAGTTACCCACTTTTACTCGACCAAATCTTCCAAAAGCGCCTCCAGATCCTCCCTTCTGAACGGCACCCACAACCTCTCGGTACCACCAGCGTCCTTCCTGCTCTCAATCATCTGATGGTCGTGAAACTCCTTGAGTAGCGTGCGGAAGCCCATCTCGTTGCTGCACACAAACTCTTCGACAGCCTTGTGATACAAGACTCTGTACTCGACACCCACTGCCGGCGCCACGACGTCGATAGCATTCTTCTCGGCGCCGCTCTTGCCCTTCCTGCCCCGCTTCGACGGCGTGTCTGGCGCCAAACCAGCATCCAGGAACGGGTCTTGATTCTCGTCGTCGGGCATTCCGAACCTACCAGCTCCAACGCCCATATCGTCGTCCTCGACCTCGACGGCGGCGGCAATCTGCTCGGCGACAAGGATGCGAAACAGGCCGCGCGCGTTTTCGGGAAGCGAGCGTAAGACGAAGCTTACCCCGTCGCGTCCGGCCAGGCGGCGCGAGGAGCGTCCCAGGACGTCGGCGAAGGTGTCAACTGCGTCTAGCTCGGCGCCAGCAAAGCTGGCAAACGTTGTGCAGTCGTGGAAGAGGAAGCGCAGCTGCGAACGCGCCGACAGGTCCCATAATAAGGGGAAGGTTGGCGTGTCTGCTGTTGCGAGGACGTTGATGTGTGGGTTAGCGGCGAGGGTTGCCAGAAGAGCCTGTGATGCGGGACGTCGGAGGGAGGGCGAGTCGATTGAGTTGATAATGAGGGTGATAGGCTTGCTGGGCGGGTTGGTGGCTAACGTTGTGTCAAAGAGGGAATGTAGCAAAGGCGGCGTTGAGGGAAGTTTGACTGTCGAAGGGAGTAGCGTGCTCAAGAGAGTGAGGAGGATATCTTTCGGTGTCAGGCCCGGGTTGTAGCCGTTGATGACGATGATCTTGGGGCTGTTTTTGGAGTTTGCATTGGGCGTCGTGGCGACCCGGGTGTGATACAGGTGGGTCGCAAATCCAGTGACCAACTGTCGTTTGGAGCCGAAGCCGAAAAGACAGATGTTGAAGTCGTTTTCGAGTTCGTAGATCCACTGGTCAAACGATCGTGCGTGAAGATCATGCAGGAACTGAATATCCTCCTGATGCGGGTCTTCGTACTTCGACATTTGCGCAAAGTACTCGTCATGGTTTAGGATCTGATCTGAAGCCAGGGTATTGTTCGACGTCTTGTTCCCTCCAGGCCGGTTCTGGAAGAAGTACAGCTCGTGCGGCGGGAGGTTTTCTGGTGGAGGAGTATTCCTTTGCTTATTCTTGCTACCTTTCGGTCGTCCACGACCACGTTTCGTCGGCGTCTCTGGTACCGAAGATGGTTCTGGGACTTCCACTTGCTCATCTTCGCCCAATTCATCCGCCTCTTCTTCATCGTATATCTGACGAGCGAGCTCGTCCTCTTCCTCCCCGTCGTCGCTTTCATCCCCATTGAGTTGGCGCGCGAGTATCCGTCGCGCACTCTTCCGCCGTGCAGACCTATCCGCGCTTTTTACAATCGCCGGAGTCCCATTCGGCGTCTCTTCGTCGTCCTCTTGCGGTTTTGTTGGCGTGTTAAAGGCAACCCGGCGTTGCGATTTGGGCGTTTCCTGGGCCTTGACATCGCTCTGTGGCGCGTCTTTTATCTGAGCTCGACGAAGATCATCGGCTAGGCTTCGAGAGATATTTTGCCCTTTTGTCGGAGTCTTTAGCTTCGACGGGGTGAGGTCGAGCCCATCGTCTTCGTAATGTACGTCGTCCGCAACGCGTCGTCTTCGCGGTGTCGAATTGGAATCATCAGCTGCACTCCTCTTCCTCTTACCACTAGGCATGTGAGGCGACGTCGTGGGTCTGGAGTAGCTGGGAAGGATTGGACCAGTGGATGACATCCAGGAAAGCGGTGACCCTCAAGCTCGCGACACGGAAGACGCGTCGTCGGAGACGCTAGTCCGTAGCTCCGACATCGACACCTTGCTGACCGATAAGCCGATAAGAGTCTCCGTCACCGGGCCGAAATTTTGGAGATGCAGTCACTCGCAGCTGCTGCTTTCCTTCTCTTCAGTACAGTCATCAGATCACTACCGGAGTCATAGCTTCGGCCACAACAGGTATAAATTGCTTTCGGTTCAATTGGCAGCATTAAAGGTAGCATCCTAATCACACAATTCAGGGCTGTCAAAATGGCTTCCGCCAGGCCGTCTAGCTTCCAAAAGCTCATTCCTACCATGAAGCAGTTTGTGCGCAGCTACTCTGCCCCCGGAGAAGGCACTATCCCTTCGTCGAAGCAAAAATATGTCCCCTCCTCTGGGACCTATCCCAAGGGCTTCCTCGCAGCAAGCGCCCACGTCGGAGTCAAGGCCTCGAACACCCGCTTCGATGATCTTTGCTTGATCGCATCGGAGACGCCCTGTTCTGGAGCTGCAGTCTTCACCAAGAACAAATTCCAGGCTGCGCCGGTGACTGTCAGTAGAGAGGCCCTGAACCGGAGGTCCGGCGCAGGCATCCGGTCTGTGGTCGTCAACTCGGGTTGCGCCAACGCTGTGACTGGACGTGGTGGCATTGAAGATGCCACTGCCATGGGACAGAAGGCAGACGCGTGCTTTGAGGACCAAGACGATGGAAACGGTAGCCGGAGCATTGTCATGAGCACCGGTGTCATTGGCCAGAGGTTTGCAGCATCTTCCAGGACATGAGCAGCTGTCTAATGGAACCAACAGACTCCCCATCCAAAAGATTCTCGACAAGATTCCTGCGGCACACAAGACCCTGGGCAACGAACACAGCCACTGGTTGAAGGCTGCCCGCGCAATTTGCACCACTGACACATTCCCCAAACTCCTCTCCCGGCAATTCTCTCTTCCCAGCTCGCCCAACACCGTCTACTCCATCGTCGGCATGACCAAGGGCGCCGGCATGATTCACCCTAACATGGCGACTCTTCTCGGAATAATCTGCACTGATGCTCCCATCGCTCCCGCGGCTCTGCAGCCTCTGCTGACTGCGGCCGTGACTAAGAGCTTCAACTCCATCTCCGTCGACGGAGACACTAGCACAAACGACACGGTTGCCATCCTCGCCAACGGCGCAGCTGGAGGCTCGGAGATTGCGGACCAGAAGAGCACTGGCTACTCGGAGCTCCAGACCGTACTCACCGACTTTGCTGCCGATCTCGCCCAGCTCGTTGTCCGTGACGGTGAAGGCGCTACCAAGTTTGTCACTATTCGCGTTGTTAATGCCGCCTCGTATGATGATGCCAAGAAGGTTGCTTCCACCATTGCTCGCTCTCCTCTGGTCAAGACTGCTCTATACGGCAAGGACGCCAACTGGGGCCGTATCCTGTGCGCCACGGGGTACGCCGATGGTGTCGACAGCGTTGTCCCTGAGCAGACTTCGGTCTCGTTCATCCCCACCGACGGATCGGAAGAGCTCAAGCTCCTGGTCAAGGGTGAGCCCGAGAAGGTCGATGAGGCCAGGGCTGCGCAGATCCTTGAGGAGGAAGACCTTGAAATTCTTGTCAAGCTCAGCGAGACCCCAGGTGAGGAGGCCGTGTACTGGACTTGCGACTTTAGCCACGAATACGTCACCATCAACGGTGACTACAGGACTTGAAAAATATGTAGGCTTTACTTCATTGAGCGTTTACATTCTGCGGAAGATATCAAAGGTTGGATTATCAGACTATTAAGCGGATCTGGTTATTTTCGTCGTTGAGCACATGGGAAGTTCTCGAAGAAATTTGACCACAAGCATGCATCAATTCAGGATATCACAAATCAACGTATCACGTACATACAAAAACAGTGCTCACAGCCCACTTGCATCTTAGTGCGAAGCAATCGATTCGCCGGCAGGCCTCGACTGGAGGTACTGCTGCCTATAAGTGTTCTTATCCGTCTCCTCGCCGCGGTTCAGCGGCGTCCACTTGGGGTCGTCCTGGAACAGACGCATTGCCTTCGTGTACTGCGCAACAGTCAGCCGATTGTCGACTACACTTCCTTCGGGCACTCAGGATCTTCCATACGTTCTTCTCGTCCGTGGTAAAGCGATGGTAGATGCCGGGCGGCATAATCATCATATCGTACTTCTCGAGCCGAATGCGGATCCACTCGTCGCCCTCGTTGCGGACGTCAAAGTATCCGGCGCCGTCGAGGATGTAGCGAATCTCCTCGTCCTCGTGCAGGTGTTCGGCGAAGAAGGCTTTGACCTTGTCCTCGTAATTTGGCAGCGTCGTCGGCGAGATTGTGACTTCGTCACGGTTCTTGTACGCCCGCTGCGCAGCGAGCTCGTTGACCGCGTCCAGCGACGGCAGGTGGTAGTGGTGGATTCCCAGCGAGGCGAGGTGCTCGGGGGACACTTCGCGTCCCGAGTCGTGCGCTTCCCGCTGGTCGCCCTGAGTGAGGGGGGTTAGCTGAGGTTCTGTTCCGCTGGTCCAATCCTGGCGGGAGTGACGGCAGTAGGAAACTTTTATGGTGGGGTACACGTTAGGAGGAAAAGACGTACGGGGAGATTGTCGTAGTAGTAGGCGCGCATATTGAGCAAAGTCTTGCGGTAGGTTTGCAAAAGTGTACTGTATCCAGCGAGTCGTGGTTCTCAGAGGCGGGGTTTAAGGTGGTTTTGAAGTTTGAGAAAGCGTGGGCAGCGATGACGCCTTCGAGGATCGCCCGCCCCGTGCGACATGTCTTCCCTGTAAACTCTATGGGGGAGGTCTGCTAGCAGATTCTACCCGGGCGGTGAGGCGCAACATTCGTCAGCGATGCTGTGATTGGTGAATGCTGCTCTACTTCTTCATGCATGACACAGGGCTGTTTTGGTTCCGTCGCACCGAAGATGCATTCTCTTTTATCCGCAGAGTCAGTGAAGAGATTGCAAGACAAGTTGACAGTGATGATAACTCCCTGAATTCAAATCACGACATGGAAAGATACCAGCGAAGGTTTGTTACAAACATGCCATGAGACAGATGCTCTTCTCAGGCTGGACCAGTTGAGGTCTAAATGCTGGTAAGTAAAGTGAAGGAATGAAAGGACCGTGCGCAGTGCAGATTAATGGATTTCAAAGGCGTTTGTCCTTCCCTCTAGAATACCCCAAAAGTCCATTATATCCATCGCATTACATTGCAGATATGGCAGGTATGACATTGAGATACGTCCTTTCGGCCTTTCGAGAGGCCACCAAACCAACCTATAGACCAGACGACCTAGTCGACTCTTTCAGCGCATGTTTTACCCCCCAGCCCAGCCCTCCATCCCCCCCCAAAAAAAAAAGGACGATTCACCGGACCAACCCAAAAAACAGTTATCCAGCCCAAGCCGCCTATCATTCATTCATCGCAGGAATTCCAAACAGCGACAACAAGACAAGCAGGCGACCGACGATGCATCAAAACCACAAAACTGGCGGGAATGTGTACGAGTCTCCGGCCGCGTCACGCAACAGCGGAAGCAGCGGCGGCGCAACAAGCGCAGGGACGCACCATCGAAGCTGTCACTGCCGCCTCCGCTGTGATGCCCACAATGACCACATATGCTGCCTGTTTCCCCAGACTCCTTATACTCCCAAATGACGAGGTAGCAATAATAAGGTTCAATCAGGGGAGGAAGAGGGTCAGAGAACCAGGAACTTGCTCATGATCCCACGACCCTGGTCACTAATCTGATCATCTTGACCACCACATTGACCACCAGGACTGCAGCTGCACCTGGAACGAAGATTTGCAAAAATTCCACCGGACTACCGGGCCTGACTTCTGTTTCAATATAGCCGCGGTTCTTTCTGTCCTCGCTCTTGTCCAATCTTGGCATGCCATTGAGCCGGGGGCCTGTGACTTCGTATCGCACGCCTTCGGGATCTGCAGGGAAGCGGCCGTTCTGGAGGAATTTCTCAAGCAAATCGTCTTTTTCGCGCCAGCGATCAAGGACCCATTTCTCGAACTCGATTGGCGACGACAGAGGCATGTCTTTGACGGCGAACCGGCGCCAATGCATGTTGACCGAGCGAGGGGGACGGCCTTCGAAATAGGTGGATTTAAGAGTGAAGAGGTCCTGGCCATATTCCCCGCGGCTAGATTCGCAATTAGATCCTCAAAAAGCGGAGATGCTTTGCGTCTTTATGCAACTTACGGAACACCCTCGTACGCCATGGTACAGTCATAGACCCACTCCACAGAGTCCTCCAGCTCCTGGAGACAGAAGAGCAATCCGGTGCTCCTGGGCAGCATGGCATGCCTCAAATCTGGCTGGTTGGTCTTTGCCGCCCACCTAGCACTTGAATCCCTCCCATTTGGCGAAAGATTTGTGCCCTCGGGAAATATGAGCAACCACATGGGATCGAGCTCGTGGTCGCCCGACAAAGGACCGTTGTGGCGCGCCTTCAGCTTTTGGAGGCGGTGTTGGAATCGGGGCTTGTCGTTGGCCCACTTGCGCGAGAGAAAGATGAAGCTGAAAAATTGCATTCCAGCGCCGATTAAGGGGATCCATTTGAGAGATTCTTTGAGGATGATGTAAATGTGACCATGCATGCGCGCAGTGTAGGCACTCCACCACAAATATAGCCAGTCAGTGTAGATCTAAACAGTCAGCTACCATCCGTTGGCTTCTTTCGGGATTAAAGCTTACCTGATGGTTGGCGATGAGCACCATGCGATCTGGAAAATCGCACTCTATTCTCCCATCATCGGTTTGTCTAAGCTGTCCGCGTATGCTCTCGTCGCCGCTCACGCGCACGACGGTGGGACTCCACCATTGCGTCATGGTCGTAATGAGCAGACCAAAGTGTTGCTTGGTAACAGCCATCCAAGCATAATACCAGTCTCTGTTGTAAAGATATAGAGGTGCGCCGAGGAACTGGCTAACGTTGATGCTAATGCCGAGCAAGGTGGTTAAGATAACCCTACGAGGATGTAAGCATGGATTTACACTCACCACAGGCAGCTGCCGAGGAAGTAGAGGCCGAACAGTGACATGCGCAGTGCCTGCATGGGTCCGCCGTGTTTGACTGGCCCAGCGGGATGCTGCGAGGACGGCGCCGTGTCCGCTATCCCATGTCGCTGCAGATGCTCTGGTGGCAAAGATTTAGATTCGAGTGGGTGGTGTCTCTGCTTGAGACCGTTGGGCTCCATGAGGGGCGGATAATGATGGTGGACAAGAGAGAGGGTAGGGCAAAGAATTAAAAGAGGTGGGCGGTGAGCGTCGCGTGAGCAGTTGAGGCGTGCGTGAGTCGTGGGGTTGTGACAGGAAAAGGAATGGAGAGGTGTCAGACCGGGAACCACGGCATGATACGGGTAGAAGGTTGGAGAAGGACGAGGGACAGGTCGGGGAGCTTTGAAGATCAGAAGTTCGAGAGTTTGTTGGCGACGTGCGCCGGAAGTCGCGGTGTTGATTCAGAGGACGTGGTCGAAGACTGGAACAACGACGAAGCTTGGGCCAGCCTTGACATCAGCACAACACGGCCACAGACGTTGGTAAGCCTCAACACCACACGCTCCGCCGCGCACTCCCTGCCATAGCTCCCGCCGCGCAACATCGCACAAAGCATGGGCGCATCCCTGCCCCTGCAGGTCCCGAGTCCTCGCCCTCCTTTGCACTCCCAGACCTCGGCCTGGTCGGATTCTTGCAACACTCCCGAAAAATGCTGCCCTTACAGCCCTTGACTCGCGGCTTTTCAACAACCGCTCGACGCCTCGACATAATTCAACTGCCTCGCGCCGACGCTCTCCCTCGGCGAATATTTCCGACCTATCAAGGTACTTGTCACGGCAATCTGCTCTTCTTGTGCTCACATGAACTTAGCCAATCACCAGAATGACCTCCTGGGCATCCAGTGGTCCGCGCCGCTCCGCAACGTCCTTCTTATGAAAAAGGAAGAGTCGCCCAATATAACACAGTCTCTCGTCGAATTCTCCTACCATATCCAAAATGCATATCCATCCCTCAATCTTATCTTTGAGCCAAGCGTCGCAAGCGCCGTCCATGCTGAGCTTCCCTCGCCAGTCTATTCTTTGCCGCAGACGAACAACGAAGCGCAGAAAGTGTTGCAAGAGAATGTAGATCTCATCACAACATTGGGTGGAGACGGGACGATTCTGCACGCCGCAGATCTCTACAACCGTGTTCAGCGCGTACCTCCAATCCTCGCATTCAGCATGGGAACCCTTGGCTTTCTGGGAGAATGGAAGTTCGGGGAATACAAGCGTGCGTTTCGCGAGGTTTACATGTCAGGTGCAAGCGCGGCGTTGGAACAGGTGCTGGAAAGAAATCACCCAGATGAAGCTCCAACAAAAGATGCAACGCCGCCACAGACTACCGCTGGTGAGGATCCATGGGCATCATCCCGCGGGAAGTTCATGGGACCGAATCGCCATGCGCGCATATTGCTCCGTCACAGACTCCAAGTCTTGGTCCACTCGCCGTCTCCCCCAAACGCGAATCCCATTTCTAAATACCCCAGATCCCCACTGACCCTCGCAACCGTCAAAACCCTTGCGCAACGCAAGCCGCAGACGCCGCAGCCTCTCTACGCGCTCAACGAAATCATTTTGCACCGCGGACGCGCGCCGCATCTCTGTCATATTTCTATTTCAGTGAATGGCCGCCATTTAACAGACGCCATAGCCGACGGCCTCATCGTCGCCTCGCCCACTGGGAGCACTGCCTACTCGCTGAGCTCCGGCGGTTGCATCGTTCACCCCCTAGTTTCGAGCTTGGTGCTGACGCCTATTTGCCCCCGCAGTCTGAGTTTCCGGCCGCTCGTACTACCAGCAAATGCGGAGGTCGTGCTACGCGTGTCGGACAAGAATAGGAGCGAGGGCGTCGACGTGAGCGTTGATGGGCAGAGGCTCGAGGAACCGCTGGGCAGGGGCGGCGAGGTTCGGATCACGGGCGAGGATGTTGGGTTGGCAGGTTTCAGAGACGGCGGAAGAGGCGAGGTCCCAGGTGGCGTGCCGAGCATTGTGCGTGGGCTGAGCGGAGGGCGAGAGAGGGGAGAGGATCACTGGGTTGGTGGCTTGAATGGGTTGCTCAAGTTCAACTATCCATTCGGCGATGGCGTCTAACGGCTTGAATATACTCCCAGATAAAAAGGTAAAATGATGTAGGCGTTTGGGAAATAGTTGGCGAGGAGCAAGAGGTAGGGAAATTCCTATTTACGGCCGGTTTACTTTTTATTTACACGTTTCCATACTAGGCATGTGATTTGGACGCTCGCTGAATATAAATACCCCAGATAGCCTTATTTCATCCAAATTTCTAAGTCTTCTCTCGGAAAATTACGCTAACCAGTACACTACAATATCGCGCTGGGATATAATGGTGGTGACAGTTATCGGGAATCATGGCATGCTGCAAGCTCGTCGACAGGACCTAGGAGCGATGGCATGGGAGACCTGGTTGTCGCTGTTATTTGGTGTGAAGTTGGCAGTCGTCACTATCATTCCATGGGGTCGAGGAATTTCAGACTATGGATTTAATCTAAGCTTCGAACGACCAAAGAGGGCTATAAGGAACAACCCAACCGCAAACCTATTGGATCACTGAATGCCGACAAGGAGGTATCAGTTGCAGGTCGCGCGGATAAGTCAGCAAACTCCAGGGAGCAGCCGCGAGGAGCATTCAAGGCAGATCAAAGCCAGGCCGACCCTGCCAGCCGGCTGACTCATTCGATATATGATATAAGTGACTGGGTCCGTATCCCACCATCCGCACGCCGACAATCTACCAGCTATACATGTATATACACTGTATTATATATCATCCATTTTTTGTACATGTGTGTATCGATTTGCTTGCTTGCTTGCTTGCTGAACGTAGGCGATAAACACTGAAGAAAGGAAAGGGCAACCAAACGACCAACAAACCGACCAGCCAACGCACCGACACCAAACATCAAAACCCGGCCGAGGTGAGACGGAAAGCCAAATATCAATTGTAGAAAATGGATCCACGACACGTTCAATCAGTCGAGTCTGAAGGGGAAAGGGGGGATTCGAGACAGAAGAGCACAGCGGAGCTTCGATCTAGACAAATTATCTACGCTGGGCGCTCGTTCCCATTTATTACTGTACGGTTGCAACTACGATTGCGACTATGGCTCCGTTTGCGCTCTTGTCGCCGGCGGCTTGGGCGTAGGCGCTCTCCTCGGACTCTGCTCTACATCCTCTTCCCCTGAGTCGACACTGCGCGGCGGTGTTGCGGCAACACTTGAAGAAGGCCTAGGTTCGCGACTGCGGACGCGCTGGAGCAACGCGCCAAGGGGGTTACTTGCGCTGCGGAGTCTACCCCTTTGAGCAGCAGCTGCGTCGGGCGTCATGGTGCCACTGGCGTCCGCGCTCACGCTGCCGCCGCTACTGATGACGCTGGCTTCCAGGCTCGCGCCGCTACGCCGACCACCACCGCTAACGCCGCCCTCCTCCGCAGTCATAGCTAGCGAGTCGAACACGGCCAGGCTGCGTCGGCGCCCCGGGCGACTGGTGTTGCGTCTGACAAATGTGTTGGCGTCCGTAGGGCCGCCGCGCGGGCCCACAACTGCGCCTACGCTCGATCCACCAAGCCAGCCGCCAAAGGACCCGATGAGCTCGCTCCGCTCGCGAGTGTTGCGACGAGGTCGTTCCATAGAGCCGATAGGGAGGCTGCGCATTTCTACGCCTCTGCGTAGCGAGTCGGCGACAATCGCACTAAGGCCGCCGGAAAGTGGACTCGTAAGAGGGCCAGGCACGAGGCTACCGATGGACCCGCGTTTGAATCCAGTTGGACGTCCGGTCGAAGGCGTCACAGGGGTTGCGGGTTCATTTTGAGTGGCTGGTGTCTGTTTGGCAGGACCGGGGCTGGGGGTACGTTTTTGTTGTTTGGTTGGAGTCGGTACGGTGAGAGCAGAAGAATGTCTGGGCGTTTGCGGTCGAGACTGGTCGACATTGAGCGCTTCCGGTTTTCGAGTGTCCTGGGGGCTGATAGTCTGAGCTTCAGAGGGAAGAATCGGCGCAGAAGCAGTGGTGTGGAGCATGGGAGGCGCGTCTTGATTAGAAATGATCGATGATACAACAGACTCTTGCGCCCAGGGGTTACGAGTAAGAGACTCATCTTCGCCATCGTATTCAATCGCTGCGGGAGTGTTGAGAGCAGATGTGTTGGAAGCCGTGACGGCTTGCGAGGGAACCTCGGCAGTCAACATGATGGCCGGTGTTGTGAGCCGATGCATGGAGGGACGGCGGTGGTGAGATGGAGACATGGGTTCTGCGTCATGGCCTGCTGTTGATGACCGTCTGGAGGCATTTTCAAAGCTGGCGTCGTACGCTACTACGTCGTCGTCGTACTCTTCCCCCTCTGCAAGGCGGATTGCGTGCTCGCGTTCAAGGTTCTGGTCATGGTCGAGGTCTTCATCGTCTCCATGTGGCCGGCCAGTGGTGATGATCCACACTCCCAGAAAAGTCAAAGCGCAACCGCCGATAAATTTGCCTGCGTCACTGCCAGTCGTACGTTCAAAGTCACGATAGAGGACAGCAGACCCCAGAATGACAGAAAGAGTAAATAACACAAACTGAGTGGGAATAACCTGGGTGGCGTCGAAGCGCTGTAGGGCTTGGTTGAGGTATTTGATCTGCATGACGGCGGTGAAAGCGAGAATAATGACCATGACGTAGGTCATTGGGAATGTGAGCACGCGAAAGAGTGTATATGACAGCATAGATGCGACACCTTTAGTCGAGAGGGCTGTATAGGCACCTAGGAGGGTATCAGCAGTGCTTCTCGTAAATTCAAGTGAGTTTCATACCGAAAAGGCCCACGAGCCCAAGATCAATAAAAATGCTCTTGCGGCCATATTTCTTGCTTGCAAACATCAACGAGATGATCAAGAAGATGGTTACCCCGAGATACGTCTCAAACTCCCAAGTCTTGATGAGCTGCCAAATCTCATCGGGGCCAAGTTTTGGATTGTTGTCGTTGGCGGATAGTACGACCGTAACAACGCCACCTATAGCAATCAAGACACCGGCCAAGTCCCTCTTCCGAAAGGGCTCCTTGAGCATAAAGGGAGCGATGATACAATTTGATATCAGCGCCACGACTCCAAGCGGAGAAACGGTGGATGCAGGCGCAAATCCATAGGCCAAAAAATTTCCGGCCTCGCCAACAGTCATGAGCACGATGCCAAGCCACCAGTACGGGCTGCTCAAATAGGACGATTTCTGCTTCGGTTTGCGCAGCACTTCTGCCTGCTCATCCAGCGACGAATCTGATTCTTGGCCCGCCATGTATTCTTGGTCGACGCTACGACGGTCGTACCCATGGCCGCCCGAGAGCAGAGGGTCGGATTCTCGTGCCTCATCTCCAACCTTGATATCCGGCCTCCCTATGCCTCCCGTGCTGCCTCGAGATTTCCGTTTTGCTTTTGCATATTTTTGCGCAGAAACTCCTTGGCTGGCTTTTCGACGGTGCTCGTTGGCTTCGCGCGCAAGTCGTAGGTGGGCGTATTTTTGCGCATTGAGCGCAAAGGAAATGAGGATGTTGCCAACGATGGCTGTGATTATGCCGATAAGAGAGGCCCAGCCGCCATTTTGATGCCCCTCATCGCGGGGGCTGTCCAAGAATGCAAATCGTGGTTTCGGGAGCGGCGAGGCAGGATCAAGGTTGACGTAATAGGGAGTGTTCACGGCGAGCGAACCGAAAGAGACTGCGGAAACATCTTGCAGCGGCTGTTGCGCCGCGGTCGGTATTATCATGCCGGGCGAGAGATGTGAGCGAGGTGGGTTGGCGAAGTGTTTGCCGCGAAGGGCCGGGGATGCTGCTTGACGGCCGGCGGAGCGCGTGGAGAGGCGGAGGAGGAGGAGGAGGAGGAGGAGGAGGAGGTGGTGGTGGTGTTGGTGGCGGATCAATGTGAAGAATGCAGAGAACTCATGCGTCTAGCAGCGGAGTACGTTATCGCACTTGGCCATGTTTGAAAGGCCCTTGGACGGACCTGTGCCAACGTAAGGGCGCTGAGGGTGATGGTGTGGTAGGTGAAGTTGGGCCAGGAGGGTCTTCGGCACATGGAGAGACAGGGATCTGCTAGGCGGCCCAGGCAAGCCATTTCCGCCCGTCCAACGCCCAGACGCTCAACTGCACCCGTACTATCGAAAAAATAGCAATTCATGTCTATCGACGGGTATCATTTCAACTCCATACACTCCACTTTGTTTCACTTGACTCGCAGATATCTACTCAAAACTGCCGTCCCTCACCATCTCTTGCCCGCTTCCTTCTGCACCCGCTTTGCTTTGGGCTCATTCTCTTCCACCTCATCATCGCTCAGCTCTCTGAAAATCGGCTTTGGCTGCGTCTCCTTCCACGCTGCAGTAAACACAGGGTCCTCGTTGGCCTTGGTGGCATATTTGAGCAGGGCTTCTCTCGGGTCTTCCTCGCGCATCGAACTGAGTGGAATGCTTTTGCGAATGTGCTCCTCGTTTGGCTGATTCTTTGAAAATGGCGTCGCCTGGGGAATATGCGGCCGCCGTGGATCGCGCGACCTACCAGATGCTGTGAGTCCGACATTTGGATGCCGCGCTGCGAAACTGGTGGCGGATTGTGAGCCCGGAGCTACGATGCTGTCGGCCGAGACACCTTGCGATAGATCCATCGTGATGCTCGGGTCGTCGTCAATGTGGCGCCGTTTGGGTACCTTCTTCATGACTGACACGGCACCCTGCTGCGACTTGTCGGGGTGGTAAAGAACGTGCGTCTCAGCGTTAGCAGAGCCAGTCAGAATTTGATTCAGTCGCTCGTGCCATTGAACGGTGATAAGGGGAGAGCCTGGCGTTACGGGCGTGACGAGAGCAGGCCTCAAAGTTGCAGATTGGAGAATGTGCAAATGTCCCGTGTCCGACCCCGTGATTACATTCATGCCGTCTGGAGAAAACTTGATGTTGGAATTCGGGTATTGAGACGATGTGGAAGCGTGGGATACGGTAATCAGGGGTTTTGTGAATTTTCGGGTATCCCAAAGCTTGATGGTATCATCGCCGCCGCGAGTAACAACCATTCGGCCGTCGCGACTAATGTCAATTCCGCTAGTCCAGGTGCCAGGGGTGTGGGCTTCCTTGACTTCTGCGGTAGGACGCCAGGCCGGCGTATAGCCTTGCCACATGATAAGGCTGCCATCCAGAGCGGCTGCCACGAGTATGTGGTTGTTCTCTTCTCCGGCACCCCAAGCTACTGCAGTCATTCGCGTCCGGCCCCCCGATCCAGCAGTTTTTGACTTGTAGACAATGACCTCTTTTTGTGATCTCTTATTGTTTACATCCCAGATGCGGAGTGTGCTGTCTGTACCTGCTGTGATGCACCAATCTTGATTCGTGGGGTGCCATGCTCCGGTTGTGACTTCTGAGATGTGCCCTTTGGTGTTGTTCAAGTCGCGGAGGTACATGTCGCCTTTGACGAACTCGGTGAGCATTTCTCCATCTCTATCGAATATCCTCGGTTGTGCGGTTGCGCTGATGACGAGCAGCTGGCTGGCGTTATTGGGATTGTACTCGACGTGGTGGACAGGATGCGATTCGACATTGGTGGATTGTTTCGTAGCGGTAGGATCAACAGACTTGAAGGCGCGAATAGTGGTCGGGGTCATGCTGGAGAAGTCGTGGAGTTTGAGATTGCAGTCGTTAGATCCTGTAATGACACGGTTGCCGACTCTGTCAAGGGCTATTGTTGTTACGGCCTTTTCGTGCGTTTTGATGACCATCTCGTGGGATACGGGAAACTCGTCTTCCTCGTCGCTTTCGCCATCATCGTCATCGCTATCGCTGGAGCCCGATGAGGCCGAAGCTGTTGGTTTCGCGGCTGGTCCTACATCCTGTTCTCTCCTGGAGCGGTCGAACTGGGCCTGGACGTTGGCAGTGCGCTGCTGCTTGCCAAATTCGCTGGCGCCAAGAAAACCTTTAAGGGCTTCCTCATCAACGCCAAAATTGTCGATTTCGACATCATCGCCCACCATATTGCTGACGTTGGGGCGACTGAATGGCAGGGAGTGATCGTAAGCGTACAGTGATCGAAGTCACAGCGCGTCGAAGGGAGAGCTGCGAGCGAATGGCGCACCTGGCCCGTGCGTTATGCGGCGTTAAGCATTCTCCGCTCTCCTCGATTCCGTCGAATCACTCAACCACGTCTCATCTCACCGACTCACTTCTTCCTTTGTTCTCCGCTTGCTCTGCGTCGACCAGCCTGTTAGATTCTTATCTGGAGTTCGTTGAATTTGGCCTTGACCACGGATGCCCTTGATACGCCTATCTTTTCGCTGTCCGTTCGTCTACTTGCCGACGTCCATTACTAATGATGTCAGATGCGCCATCTACGCATGTCTCCCTGACCGGACGAGCTTGATTCCATAGTCTCCTTTGGTCTCTTAGGAAGAGACTAACTAGCGTCATCGATCGAGCGGATCTCGGCGTGTGACGACGCACGTTTTTGGTGACGAAGTCGACAAGAGCACATCAAAGCCAGAGAAGGAGATATGGAATTTTTTTTAGGAAAGCAACCTAAAGCAGGGGTGCAGGTCAACATTTCCAAAACAAGCAAGAGCGCTAAAGCGCTGCAACGGCCCTTGATTATGCGAACTCAAATACAATAGGCTGCCCTGATTGCCCACAAGGCTTGCTGCTAACTGTCCTTGCCGATAGGCTCACTCACTGCAAATGCTGCGAGCATATTGACCATTAAGAGATACGTCTCACATTGGTAATGACTTAAGCAACTTGCACTGGATTTCCAACAAGGCCGGCTTTCGTCCGTCGAAAACGGTCCCTTGAAATGCCATGTCGCCATTTAGCGGCTCACGTAGGGTCAGTTTACGCATGAGCGACGCCAGCCATCTCCCTTGGCAGGCGCCGCAGGAATAATCGAGAGCCGCATGCGCTTCCACATACGTATGCAAAGAACGGGTTGCCAGTCAGCCTTGATTATTAACATGCTCTAGTGTCCGAGCAGCACACTTCCCTAGTGGATCTTTACCATGTGAGAACCAAGTCTAGCGGGCCATTGCAGCATGCAGCGTGCTTGGCTCACTATGTTGCGACTTCCTACGCTATGACTGTCATTGTCGACGCTTACACCTGCAAGGGCTTGGTTCCGCCGGACTTTGTGCTCTCCAAACCCCAAACCCCGAACTACCCTCTATACATAATAGACTACCGCACATGCATCTATAATTCAGCCATCTCTCCAATCCAGAATTCCACATTCCAACTCTCCGAAACATCGAGTGCGTCTCTTGGAACAACAAAGCGCAGAAAGCCCACCTCCAAAATGTCAGACCTGATCAGAGATGCCCCGATTGGGCAAATCGTTCGCTACCTTTCTCGGAATCGTCTCCTGCAATACCCAGAGGAACGACCAGACTACCAACTGCCCCCCTCTTACTCCAGTAAACGGGTGTCTTTTCCTGGAGAACGGCCATACGGAACGGAGGCCAAGTCTGCACCACAAAGTCCAAATCTAGACAACGAGCAAGAAGATAGGAGTTCATCAGACACCGAGTACAAGGACACAAAAACAGGAAGGTTTGACTCGGATGAATTTACTCGCAATGTTGTGTCCGACCTTGAGAAGTCAACTTCGGGAATAGAGAAGATCGGCTCGCGGACCGCAACCCAAGCAGACCTCGAACAGCAAGCGACAACGGCGACTCTGACGAAATCAGCTTCCCAACCAATCAAGCCCAAGAAGCTCGATAATGGAACAGTTCTGGTCGACTGGTACGATACAGAGTGAGCATTCCTCCACCAAAACCCCCTGACCAACAACCAAGCTAATTTCCCACAGTGATCCAGCAAACCCGCAAAATTGGTCCTTTGGCAAAAAGGCCTTTGCGGCATCCCAGATATAGTAAGTGGCCTTCATGTGCCTTCCTTGAGACAACTTCTAACCTCACTAGCATCTATACCCTCGCTGTTTACATGGGCTCTGCAATCTACGCGCCCAGCGAGCAAGGAGTCATGCAAGCGTTCGGCGTCTCTCTTCAACAATCAGCTCTTGGTCTTAGCATGTACGTGGCAGCATACGGCATCGGGCCACTGATTTGGTCGCCGCTGTCCGAAATACCTTTCATCGGACGGAACCCGCCATACCTGATCACGCTCGGTATCTTCGTCATACTCCTGATACCGGACGCCTTGGCACCGAACTTTGAGACGCTCATCGCCATGCGCTTCTTACTCGGCTTCTTTGGCAGCCCGTGTCTTGCAACGGGTGGCGCAAGCTTGCAAGACTTGTATAGCTTCATCAAGCTGCCGTATGCGCTGAGCATGTGGGCGCTGGCAGCAACCTGTGGACCTGCCTTGGGGCCCATCATTTCGGGATTCAGTGTCGCCGCTGAGAACTGGCGGTGGTCGCAGTGGGAGATGCTATGGTTGGCAGGACCCGTCTGGGTCGTTATGTTCTTGTTCCTTCCGGAGACGTCAGCTTCGACCATTCTGCTTCGGCGCGCGGAGCGCCTGCGCCGCGCCACGGGCAACAGCAACCTCAAGTCGCAATCTGAAATCGATCAGGCACACATGACGGTACGGGAAGTGGTCGTGGAAGCAATTTGGCGACCGTTCCAACTCATCCTGCTCGACCCCAGCATCGCCTTCACGGCTGTCTACGTCTCACTCGTCTATGGCATCTACTACTCCTTCTTTGAAGCCTTCCCGCTCGTCTACGGTGACATATACCACATGACGCTCGGTGAAATGGGTCTGACCTTCCTCTCAATCACTGTTGGCGTGCTCATCGGCATCGGCACCTACTGGCCATACATCTACTACATCGTGGAGCCTGAAATCGAGAAGCATGGCATGGGCGCCCCTGAACGTCGCTTGATCCCGGCGCTCGTCGTCTGTTTTCTGTGTCCCATTGGGTTGTTCCTCTTTGGCTGGACAGCGCGCGCCAGCATTCACTGGATCGTCAGCGTCATCGGCGTCGGCGTCTTCACTACCGGTATCTTCCTCCTCGTCCAGTGCATTTTCCTCTATCTGCCTTTGTCATACCCGCAGTACGCCGCCAGTCTCTTTGCGGGCAACGACTTCTTGCGCTCCGCCATCGCGGCTGGCGCGATCCACTTTGCTCGCCCTCTGTTCAACAACTTGGGTATCGGGCCGGGTGTGAGCTTGCTGGCGGCGTTCACGGTCATTTGCTGTGGAGGCATTTTTGTGCTGTACTACTATGGCGCCAAGTTGAGGGCGCAGAGTCGCTTTACCGCCAACAAGGCGTCTTAAGGCACGAGACTTACAAGGCACCCAAGAAGGGGACCGTGAGATTGTGCAACACATTGCTCCAATCATTGATTTTAGCAAGCATTGGGAACCGGCGTTGGCGGTATACATGAGCAGGTGTTTTACGACGTTGACGACACGACTAATAGAACAAGAGATAGCCCCTCATCCATGTCGCAAGACGTTTATAGCCTTGAGAATAGGGTGTGGTAAGGTCTATCTTCTTAAATGGAGGGGATGCCAACACAGGGACAGGGGGTGTCAATGCAGTAGTCGCCTTTTCGTCAACCCCTGTGGTGCCAAAGTCTACCAAAGCCGCGCGGCACACGGCAACTTTTTAAACGACTAGATTAGAAGAAAAAAAAAAAACAGTGTATATAGCGAGCACCCAAATAACCTACTTTGGAATTACTTGGACGTTTAAGCCCGTAGAGAGATAGCGACATGGAGCATTCAAGCGACCCCGGCGCCCGCCTTGTTGGTTAAAATTTCGAGCGTCTGTAGCAAAATTTGTGGCACACAGGATGGAATTTATGAAGCATCCGGACCCAAACAGCAGCACACAGGGCGCATTCGGTTTCCTGTGGTCACAGACAGAGGAATTGTTCCAGTCCCACGTCCAGACGTCAGGCAGCTATCAGGCGCATAAAAGCTTCCTTCGAGAGCATTGGATTAGCCACGACACTTTCCACAGCTAAGCCTGAATAGCTGCTTCGTCACTCGCCCAAGATGCAAAAAGACTCGGGGTGAAGGGAAAACCC